>JAAAKB020171279.1:0-12056 GCA_010014835.2 Apostichopus leukothele | reverse complement strand
GGTTTGTGATTTTCTAAACGGATAGTGCATTTGCGGCCGGTTAAACGGTTAACCGTTTAAACGGTCACACCCTTAAAACCAACCTTAATCAGAAGATCTGGGCAAGCCGACAGGTAAAATCACCAGAAAAAGTCTAGGAAATGCATTTATTTAATCTCCTTTCTCTCTTTGCAAATTGACTCAGGATGTCACCATTCTCTTTTGTTTGGTAGGACCGGCTCCAACGGTGTGACATGCAGTGCCTGGATGATAGAAAAGATAGACTGGGGGCAGGAGCTCAGACAGACAAACTGAAGCAAGAACTCGAAGGCTGTCTAACAAAGTGCACCGAAAAACATCTAGGATTGCTACCGACGATGTCAAAACGTATAAAAGCAAATATACAGGGCATGAGTTGAGAATTATCTTTATCGTAGAGATTCCTGAAAGGGAGAGAAACCTTATGTGACAGGTACATGCAGAACAAGTGGATCTTTGATGTATCCAAAAAAATTAGCTGAT
This sequence comes from Apostichopus leukothele, assembly GCA_010014835.2. Classification (NCBI taxonomy): domain Eukaryota; kingdom Metazoa; phylum Echinodermata; class Holothuroidea; order Aspidochirotida; family Stichopodidae; genus Apostichopus; species Apostichopus leukothele. The sequence goes on along the minus strand of JAAAKB020171279.1, from coordinate 11,555 downwards.
GAATAAAAACTGGTACCACCGCATGCTTATGAAAGTTGTGGTCAACCCAGAAATGTTCTACAAATTGCCATATATATCTTCACCATTTAAATTTGATTTTAACAAAGATGATAATTGATAGTTTTACTATTTGCTCTTGCTTTAAATGAATCATTCAGGTTAGTTTACAAGTTCCAACATCTCCATCTATTTGGAGTAATTTCTGATCTATCGGATAACAGTGACTACATTTAAGTTGTTTCTTAGAAGGATAGTTCAGGGCAAATTTTATATTTGGTTGTTGAAAGAGGAACATATTGCAAGCATCATTGTGTAATTTGTAGTCAATTCCTACATAGCTTGTTTGAGACACTGATACATACTTCAAAATGTTGCAATCTGTACAGTGAGTGGACTTGAAGCAAACATGTGATGTCATAGTTGAACAGTTAGACCAAAATGCTTTGTGTTTACTTTATGTTTTCACTTGTTTTCATAATCAGTTTATCATCTTTGTGATACAAAATGCCATGGGGATGCTGTTTTGACCTAAAGATGCACATAATATTAAGCAAGTTTGCTTAGCAATAAACTCTAGCCAGTAGAAAAATCCCTGTGATCTTGACTAATTACCATAGAAATGAATAATTTATTTTTAAATACTTCAAATTAGCATTTCATATTTAGGAATTTGATTAATGGAAGGTAAACATGAAAAGTCATCATACAGCTTTGTGACAAAGATGCTTGTAATGAACAATGCCCCTAAAACAAAGGATTTGTTCGGTTTGGGAGAACCAAAGACTTATAAAAGCAAATCTGACCACAAGGTCAGTGTCGCTACGGTACAACTTTGGTTTATGTCTGGACCTCTACCAAATGTACATGTATTGGCAATCGCACCATTCACAACCCATTCCATCTGCATGAAGAAAACTTTAGATCCTAACCTTCGTTTGCCCTAACTGAAAAATCGGATGTTTGTTTGCCTGATATTTGGCAATATCTTCAACAATAGTTTCCTTTAATAGGAGAATATGAAAAACACATGCTATGTTGTGAAACAAAATCTGTTCTTAGCATTAATGGGAAACTGTTTGTTAGGAGCATTATGGTCACATACTAAATGTACACATAAGGAAATATGAAATCATAACTTGGTCTTGTAGATCACAAACGACAACCTTGAATGCAAAATATTGGTTTGAATGTCAAAGTTTTGTCTATTCTTTCAATATTATGTAGTTTAAACTATTATTAATTACTTTTTGGTAGTCTTGTCATTACAAAAAGCATCACCACTGGACAATTTGTACGGATTTCTCAAAGAACCACGGCAGCTACCTTTATCATGTAAGGAACATGAGTTTCCCTGAAGGTAACGTTTTGTCTCAATGTTGCACTTTTTTTCTTCCATGGTCTTCCAATGTATGCAATTTCTGTTACAGAATCTTCATGGTTTTCATACCAATGGTATGAATACGAGAATAAATAACAGCAAAGCGTGTTCAGGTTTGTTGGATATGTGAGGAGAAATATTAAAGATATAGAAAAATGACCAAAATATTATATTTGTTTGCCTGTTTATTTAATTGCTGTTTTACCTCCTGAAAATTAGGTTCATTGACTATCGACAATAGTTTCAAAGTTTTTAAATGGTTTTGGTGGTCTTTCTAACGGTTAAATCAGCTGTTTGCATTTTTATCACCATGATTCACATCCAGGCAGAATCACTCCAATGTTTAATATGAAACTTTTAAGTTTTCACATCCCCACAAACATGCAAGGTAGCTGCTTATGAAATTACAATATATTTGTCAAGATTCTTCCATGCAAAGAAGGCTAGAATTTGTCTGACGTATGAAACTTGTTAACCAAAGTGTATTTATGTAAATTTTTAAAATAAAAGTTTTCTAAATATTTTCTGACATTAATGAGATAATTCTAGAATGTACATAAGTGTAAAGAAAAATGAAAACCTGACAGCTTCTTAATTTATTATAAAATTAAATTAAGATGGTGAGAGAGGTCAGGACCCACCGGTGTGGCATGCAGTGCCAGCATGATGTAAAACTCGGGGCATCAGTTTGAGGAGCTCAGGGCATCAGTCTGGGGAGCCCCAACAGATAAACTGCAGCAAGAACTTAAGGAGAAGATACAGCATTTCCATTCACTCCAGATTCTGTACTTTTATTGTGCTATTTTTATTGACAAAACTAGAGTATGAAGAGGACACTACAAATATTGGTGTTTATTATTATGTAAAATCAGACAGGTTTTATACTTAGCTCTCTTGAAGATAGGGGGTGGGGGCGGGAGGTATAGGTTTTTAGGGTAGGGTGATATGTAGCTAGATCATTCATGATAACACACACACACATCTAAGAGACAGACAAACAATGGTGCATTTTCACTTGTATTTCATATCAAATATATTTACTTCAACTATGTATTTAATAACCTCTCCTATCCAGCAAAACTCTGTCTCAGTTGTCAAGAACATGATGTTTTTAACCACTATGACTGGCAGTCTGTGTACACAAGTACTCAGTGAAATTATATATCTTGATAATAGTGAGTGGCAGATATTCTCTTTGATGGCAGTCGTATGAAATAGTAAATATTGAAGGTTAAGTCCAAAAACTTTTCAGATAATTTGTGTTTTTATGTGTGGTCAGTAAATATGAAAAGTCTGGTTCGAAAAATTATTGGAATGTGAAAATGTAATCATTTCTAGAAAATCTACCATTATTTGGTATCAGAAATCTAGATGGATGCCTCACTTTCTTCATTGAGGAAATATTCAATGATTTCTATATAAAAGCATAAAAGTACACATATTGGCCACTGTCATAAATTACCAGTCACCATTTTGATGGTGGTGTGCTTCAAAACCTCTCAAAAGATATGAAATATGTTGATTGGGACAATTCAAAAAGAGCCTTTCAATATTGCTATCATGTTTTGGCAAGTAATAACATCAAATCCCAGAGATGTACATTTCACTATGGAGCGATATTTCTAAAATGTATAATTGTTCCACATCTTTAAAGCAGCCAAGAAATATTGGCATTTCTGAAAACTGTAAGCACATTTAAGTAGCTGTGTTCATCATAATATATGGCTTTGCCAGCTGGAGTCATGAAAGGCTGCTACAGAAATGATACAATAATGGCATCGAAAAGTGGCATTTAGAAAGACTTATGTAAGCAAGCAGAACCATAGTACATTATACTCCATATTTACAATGTTAAGACCAAAATGAATAACAAACACCATAATCTAAATTTCAGTGGGCCAAATAGGGCCAAATAAAAATGTTAGTTGAGGTTAAAGTTAGCATTGCTTGTTGAAATTTAAATCGGGTATATTATTTAAAGAAGGTATAAAGATGAAAGAAGGTATCCAAAATATATCTACGAATAATTTCTACATTTGGCAGTTTGTGAAAACCTTGTGCAGACCATTAAGCCTCGTTTTAGTTTATGAATAAATTCTTGATCAAGAATATAAAGTATATAATATATATAAAACATAATGAAAATGATGCAATACATAGTTTGTACGTTTGTTACAAACCATGGCCTAGGGTTGCCCTACTCCATTGGTTGAAAAGTGTGACACCGCATTAGTACAAACTTAGTTTAGCTCTACGGTCTAAACGATGTTATACCTAAAGCTACTATAAATTTACTTAATATATTGCAAGATGGCTACAATAACGTTAATGTTTGCAACTATGTTACTCATGTTACAGGGAATTTTTCCGCCAAGCTTGTAGGGCTAATATACGGCCATCAATAAAGCTTTGTGTGTTGAAAACAATTATACAATGCTTCCGAAACGGTCACATTTAGTGATTTTTACTTTTGTGTACCTTTTCATAGTTCTTGTATGGTAAAAAACTGATATTTTTGTATGTCACAATGACCTTTAGAAAATCTGAACAATTGAGTCTGCAGGCAGGACAATTTGTTTTCATTGCAAACATAAGGCCTTATTTCAGTTTCTTCTTGATGAAACTATATAAAATATTGTACATCATGGTATAATGAAAATGATACAAGTGTTGATATTATGAAAAGCTATTGATATTTCAAGTTTGGCAAGTGAAAGCATTTAACCATTATTTTAGTTAAATTATAATTAACATTGCGACCATCAACCATTAGTTGAGGTAATATTGGATATATCTTGACATCGTGCTTTGTCTTAATTTTTCGAACGTCTCCAATAATCAGGTTGCAGAGAACAAAAGGATGACATTTGAAGACAAACATAACGTGCATGGCTGGTTAGTGATATTTTACATTCTGTCTGAAGCTGTCCATTCATCTGTCTGTCTGTGAAGTTAGCCTTTGCCAAGCCTGTGCCTAGTCTAGGCCTTGCTTTTGAATTCATGTTCTTCTGCATGACATGATTAGTGGTGCATCAAATAGATACCTTTTAGCAACTGAGGCATTTTATACTTTCTGGGATATTTCAGTGAAAATATAATTAACATTTGCACCATCAATTTAGTTGAGGTAAACAAGATGTAAATGGTGATGGAATGACCCACATCTCTGTACCTTTAGCAGAAAGTCTCTGAAGACTCTTATGCCTAATTTAAATTCTTGAATAATCTATGAAAACAATAAAACCATGAAACTGACCACTTGTGAAATGCTTACAATGGCTGTTCTTATCAGACAGGACATCACGTTACAGCCAAAATTATGGTAACATGAAAGAGACACCTTTATTAATAAAGATTTCAGACTGAATGATCAATTTGTTTGGGCCACCAAAGGCCTTTGGTAAATGTTCATTATGGCATAAGTATGTAGGCAAGACCCTGCACGAACCAACAAATTCCTGCAAGATCATATAGGCAAGAATCAATATGGGCAAGAACTGTAAGAATATCTCCTTTCAGAGCCAACTCAAGAGTCACATGACTCTTCATCAATGGAAGAAGACTGATAGCAGGTTAGCAGAGTGTCATAGACTCGACAATAAGATAATGTATGACAGAGGCAAGGTGGACCCAGTGCTATCGGTCTGGGTTGTGGAACACATCCAGGATCCAGGAGGTAGGTCCCTCAAATATAAGACAATGTACGACATACACAAGGTGGACCCAGTGCTACGGTCCAGGTTGTGGAACACATCCATAGGATCCAGGAGGTAGGTCCCTCAAACCGTCCATATAGGAGGTTGAGAACCATGTCACTACTGGGGAACTCCCTTTCTCTAGTTGGGTGCAGTTTTTGCAACAATCAGTGGAGGAGCCCAACCTAGGAAGACAGGAGATGGAGGCCAGTGGAGGGCCTCGCGACCCAAGCTCTCACCCTCTACAGAAAAGTAGCACAGGCCTTGGCACCTTTGCAAAGGCTACAGACCTGCTTGGACAGATGTATGGTAATCTATGTTTGCTCAGAGTGTGCTATGTTTCATATTACAACCTTGTAGAATGCCTACACCATATGTTTGCATGTCCTAGTATTTACACAATTTAAACAAAATTATCCTAATTTGTACACCTTTACTCTAACTTTCATCTCTTAGTACCCATGAACCAAAAGTCTGTTACATTTTTTCTTTTACACAATCTCAAAATTAAGGAGCAATTTCACCCATTCGGCTTTCCTGAGTTTCCTTGGAACCTTGACTTGAGCGGGTCCAGCATTCGAAGTTGAAAGAATAAGATTCAAGAGAGACTGGAAGCTAGAAGTCTGGACTAGCACCAAATGGAATTTGCCCCCGATGCTACGGTCAGGGAATCCTTCTGCGATGGTCAGCTCAGTCAACTTTGCATTTATCGTATCTTCCAGCTGTAGATATAGAGAGTTGTAGCGGTTTCAACAGTTGATAGATATTGTGGATCATAGGTCAAAACCGGGTGAAATAAGGCAAAGCATATTATTTTCATGCCAGATTTCCTGCATTCTATGTAACACTGCAGTGGTGTACCCTTGTTTAATATTTTTTATTAAGAACATAATAACAAACACTCGTTTTTCTTCAATTTTAACCTTTATTTTCCAAATTTCCCGTCATTGAAATACAGAACATATATCTTGTCTGATATTGTCATCATATGCCTGTTATATGCATGTTATTGCCATTTATGGCAGATATTAATAAAAAGCGGTAAAATATCCATCATCTTACCTGGTTTTGCGTCCCCTTGTCCAATTTTTCACTCATTTCAATGAAAGCAACAAAATCAAAGGCATCAGTACCAACTTTACCTGAAGGAAGAATAGACAACCTTAATATTTTAATTTTGTTATCATAAATAAACAGCAGAAAACAACAAGATTACATCTAAGATTATGAAAAGTAAGAAGAAGTAATATTCAAAGATGATATGAAATGACATAAAACCAAAAAGAAACAAAAAACGAAAAAAAGGATAATCAAGAAGGGGAAGAAATACAAACTGACATCACTGCCCACTGAATTACATTTCTGAAGGTATGATGCATTTTCTGCCAAAAATAAGTTATTTTCAGACACCCATCTTTAGACCTACATGACACCCATCTTTAGACCTACATGTCATATTTAACCAAAATAAGTCATTTTCAGACACCATCTTTAGACCTACATGTAAGACGTTGAAACAGGATTTTTAACTAGCAGAGTGAAATGTGTTTTTTCTTTCTCATCAATATCACATTGTCTGTCCATAAAAAATATGCTTTAAAGGATCATTCCATACATATTGAGGAGAAGGGGTAGTGAGACTAAATGTATTCTCAGTAACACTTGGACATAACTGTACCAACCTTTAACTTCCTGGTACACCAAACCCTCGCAGCAAGCATAATCCACAAACTCTGTCGAACACTGGAGACTACCGACTGCAGATAGTATGCTCTCCCTAACAACCGTTTCAGAGAACTTCTTTCCACAAATGTTGAACATTTCTCCAATTCTGCACGTTCAAGAAAGACATATATGTTACATAAAAGAGGTATACCATGAAGAACATTCAGTAGCCACCATCCCCCCCCCCCAAAAAAAAACCCTGCATAAGGGACTTGTTAGTACTGACCAAATCATGACCTACATGGCAATACTTTGATATGACGACTTAAACTTGCTCAATCTTGATCCATGGTTGTTGTATACAAATCTGAAGATCCGACAATTATGGACGATGTTTATATAAATATGTGTATATATATAGGTTGAATTCCTTAAAACCTCACCTGTATTCAAATTCAACTACCGGTGCTTGATGCCAGAAGTCCACTACCTTGTAGACATCGTCCAGTCTATACCTGTAGAGGCCCTCAGTATTTGTGAGAAGTATCAGATAACTCTGCCCTACTTCAAGACCTTCTGCAAGGAGAACTTTAGGATTTTCCTCTGCACTGTCGAATGCAAAAAGAAGGTAAGAAATCGTTAAACATTGCGCCTGTTGCATTATCTTAGAATATCTGAAAGGAGCAAACCTAATGATGCGGTTACTGAGGGTTTAAAATATCACTCTCTTCCGGTTATTTTGTACGGGCTAAAAGTTCTATAAAATGAATTACTGTTAAATTGGAAGGGTCAGGGTACCAGCCATTCAGTTTTGAGCAATCTTTTGCATCAATTTCACCAAACCTATTGATTATTGCACAAGTAAAGATTGAAATTCATGGCTTTGGGTTTTTTTACCAAATATAGATTTAAAAGGAAGTATTTAATGATTCTATGAATGCATTGGATCCTCAGCATTTCATTGCCAGGGCACTGTTGAAAAAAAAAATTAATACAGGACAAAAAGTGAAAAGTGCTTAACACCTCTGAGATAGTGGACTAAACTATTCATTGGTAGTACACTTTTTACAATTTCCATATTAATTTGATATGAACACTGCTTACCTGTGAGATAATAGAATGACTGTGACCCTTGACTGATAAGTACGTAATTGAAATCAAATAACATTTACGTTGAACATTTATTTACCTCTCAGATAATGGGATGAACTCAAAGAACAAAACATTTGGACAGAGCACATATTTTGGATTCCCTTTAGCTTTAGGCCACAAGTTGATCCCCAAGAATCCTTCAGTACAGATCAGAAAGGAAGAATAGACCAATATATCTACATAAAAAAAAGAAAGAAAGAAGAATAAGCAATTGGGTATTTAACATTCGGGCCAAATTTCTGATTAACTGCTTATCTGTAAAACACTATATAAGTTGATATAATACAGATGCTGTAGGCAACTTCTGTAAGTCATACACAATCCAATCTTTTCAATCTGTCTAACTTATTGAGAATACTTGTCAAATATTTATATACATGCCTTAAAACCCTCCACTTAACTAACCTTCTGTGTATTTCTTGGTAAGCCGTTGTAGATATATCTCCATGCTTCCACCAGTAACTCCCAGAAGGATTTCCATGTGAGGCCAGATTCTCTTGGCGATACCCTGGAAACCTTTCTTAAATTCAGCCTCCAATTCACTTGCTCTCTCGGGGAGAGGGTACAGCTCCTTCTCCAGCTCTTGCCTTACATCCACAGGAATATCTAAACCTTGATTTAGAGTCCCGCAGTCTATATCTTTAACTAGTAACTCCCATTTCATCTCCATGGTCTCAAACATCTTTAGAACCATGGATATAAAATTACCGCCCATCCCCCCTAGGTTCCTGTCCCGTAGAGCAAACAGGGTATGAACGTAGAGGGAGTGCGTTTGATCCAGTAATCTGAATGCAGCCAACGGACTTTGGTAGCTTGAAAGGGTCTGTTTGGTCATCTTTAAAAACATACTACTAGGTCCCAAAGGAATACCGCCCTCTGTGTATTTCTCTGGAAAATGAGTGTAAGAAGTAGCTGTCTTCTGAAGGCAACTCCAGCTACAACTATTTCTTTTCAAAATTTCGAACATGAGGACAAAATTCTGGAAGAAGTTTTTCCGTCGAGAAGCTGTCCTGAGAAACATTTTACTCTCTCCCGTGGTGCCGGAAGTAAGAGCTATCATGACCGGCCGACTGTTAACGAGAACCTTTTCTTCCCCCTTTGCGACCCTTTCCACGAAAGGCTTAAAGTGAATGTATTCTGTGACGGGATGCTTTGACTGGAAATCCTCTACTGACCTGATTGAGTCAAATTCATACTGTCGTCCATAAGCTGTGTCTTTATTTTGTGCTATGAGGTTTGTCAGGAATGCATCTTGGGTTTCCTGATACTTTTGGCAAGAGGATTCCAATTTTGCAAACCCACTCTTAGCCATGCGCTCCAATATCTTTCTGCCGATGAGACGCTGGAGGTCTTGAAGGAGGGGATCGATTGAGCTCAATATGGACGAGGCTAGGTAAAAGAAAATTAATCCAGTAGCTGTGAGGACTAGACAAAGGACACCTGAGAAAGAAATCAAAGAAAATATCACAAAATTGACAAAGGTCATCTCAGTCTAATACTGTGACAATGTAGGTTGACCCTGGCAACATAATGAAAACTATTACTTTCGTTATTTTGGTATTGGTAAGAAGGACACATTTCAGAGTAAATTTTAACGTTACTTATTTTGTTAACCTGTATTGGCCCTACACAAAATTACAATAAAATACTGTTATGTTTTTGGACTTTCAATGGATTTTAGTTATTTTTCAGTATTATTTCTAGAAATACTTATTAGGTTCTTTCTTGTCTGAGCTGATGGTGGCCTCCTCCTTGAGTGGCTCTTGAAGCTAAATAAAAATGCAGATTGTCAATCCGCTGAGGGTATTCTTTGAAAAATTATTAGAAGGAATTTGAGGTCATTTTAAAAATAGTAATATTCTTAATGTCGCTTCACTTGTATTGACCAGGTTTAGAGAGACAATCTTCATTAACATCTCAGGAAGTTTAATGGCATCACTATGCTCTATGCTAGTTGAGTCATCAGCAGTTAACAGACTTATGTGTATATAAAATGTAGTTTTGTAACCAGAAGCAAGTTTTCTTCTCAACAAATGGTAAGTTGAACAGCTTTAGGCATTCCGTACGTTTGTCAGATTCATGTTGCTTTTTGTAACTTCATATTTTTGTAACTGTATATTGGTTTGCTGTATTTCACATTCCCACTTTTATTATTCTGACTCGCCTCCATAGCTGATCTTGACTTTTGTCATATTGCATTGAATCATGTGACTCCTAGGTCTAATATTTGCTCTGGAATGGCGGTCTTTACTGGTAATAATAGTATTTTGATACGTATTCTGTCCTCCTATATGAAGAGACACACAGTTTATATGCCAGATGTACGTCGCCACCAATCACTCAGTAGATAAAGCAGGTCCCCAAGCTAATCATTTTAAGGAACGGTTGTTAACCACACTATGCGCTCTACCATCACATTGCAGTTAACACAGCATTTCCCTGACTGAACTGACACACTCACCAAAGATAATTCTGACTGGTAGATTGGTGCACAGAAATCCAAACTTTATGATGCATCCTTGGATGATAAACAGCAAAAGACCAAAGAGGAAAGCCCTCACATTCTTGCTGACCAATACCATGGTGGCTCTGTGAAATGACTGTTCACTCTGGTCTGAAAGATACTCCAAAGACTTCCCTATTGATCATTCTGCAGAGACAAAAAACAATTTTTTTTACAGGTATTTCTTTCAATCACTCGTTGGAATATGCACATGATCAGTAGGCACCTTTGTACTGCAATGAGCTCCTATCATGTTGCCAAATGCTAAGTACGAAATGATGTTTGAACGATGAAGTTTCCGTAAGTGATTAAAAGCATAATAATTTGGATTGAGTTTTTTGTGTCTACTTTGAAGATGAATTGCGGATGTGATTGGACAATTGTCTGGGTCCTTTCTAAGCCCCAGAAATCAGGGCCCATGATCGTTTTTCTGGGACTCCAGGGTCAGGCCATGATCGTTTCCAGGGACTCCAGGGGCACTGATTGGCAACTTTTGACATTCCAAATGCTGCATGTCAATTTGACTGTCAGTTTTTTTGTTTTCATGTGTCAAAACTCAACGTGCAGCATCAGTGATCCTGCACTTCAAGTCAGTGAAATCACTGATGTACCTAGCATGTACAACTAGGCCTATAAATGTACTAGTTAGCTGCAGCTACGTACCTGTATACACAGTTTTATGCTAGTGTTTCCAATTTCTGTATGTTTCACTAAAGCAGTAAATGACCATATTCCACAAATTGACATCTAGTGTTTGAAGACTTTGGCCTGCAGAAAATCATTATGTCTGGTCTAAGACTGTCAACTAGGGATTGAAGCTAACCATTCACTAAACATGGAATAATAACAGTGTCTTTCTTCCCCCTTTCTTTTCACTGGTAAAAATATTTTCCGCAAACAAATTCTGGCTACGCGCATTTAACAAAAGGCCCTACTTTTGGTACAGAGCTGTAACCATGGCCGTGGCCCACAGACACTGTTTTTAGTATGAATATTTTGGCTCCTTTTTCCCGAGAAAAAGGTTACGTACAACACATGGATCCCCTCCTAACCCCCCCCCCCCCCCCCCCCCCCCCCCCCTCTCTTAAAAAAAAAAAAACTTCAAAATCTTACCTTTTTTTTTACTTTAAATTTAGTATTTAACTTTTTTTTATTTTATATA
>JAAAKB020171058.1:0-12059 GCA_010014835.2 Apostichopus leukothele | reverse complement strand
CATCGCTTGCATTATCCCCCGATCGTGCATTAATCCTGTGAGTAACGCACGCTAGACCGTTGATTAACCCCTTATAATTACATTCCTATGTATGAATTTTTTTTAAATAAAGTGAAAAAGAAATGTGAAGAAACAGAAAATGAAAATATAATTTTTGCATCCCTGGTCTGGGAAGAATGGATGATTAAAGTTATTGAAATGTTAGTTGGTAATTAAAACTAACATGCAGAAACAAACAAAATTAAAATGAATGTGTAAAAGTAAGTTGGCCTGACGTTTCGATCCTAGCAGGATCTTCTTCAAGGCTAAATGACAAGTAACAGTAACAGAAGGGACAAAAACACGAACAGAATACAGACAGGTTAAAATTAAATTGAATATATTTAAGTCAATGCATGAGACATACATGCATATTACAAATTTATTCTAATAAGTAAGCAAGAATAAAATCTTTTTGAAAATTTGACATTGAATGTATCCCTGAAAATATAATGAATGTGTCAGTAAAGACAGAAATAGAGTCAGTGCTGCCTTTGCTAACAAAGAATGTAGGAACATTCCATTATTTAAAAGAGGTTTGTAAATTAGAACAGTTATAATACATTATTATAACATATCCATTCCTTTGTTTAAATTTCATGCCCATGGCAAAGTTTACTTTGTAAATGAAAAGTTTTAGATTTATTTTTGGTTTTTCTTATATTATTTTGGTGTATATTGAGTAAATGCCAAGTGTTAAGGTGTACCTTGATTTATCTGTTCTTATTAAGTTTTTATTTTTATTATTATCATTCTTCTCTTCACATTTCAAGGTATTCATATTGTAAGGTTGAATGTTGTAGGTGGTTGAATGATTTAAAATCTACAGACAGAAGCAAACTAAACCCTTCCATGAACACATAAAGAAAAAGCAATCGTTTGTTCTTTCCATTATCTGTTAGTCTTGTTGGACAGCCAAGTTTGTTGTTACTGCTAACCTAATAGGAAAGGTAAAGTTATCCAAGGAATAATCAGCATTACCTTTTGTATTTATCAGACTTTACACAGGGGGTTCTCAATCGATTTTCTACGAGGGACAGACAAACAATTGTTGGAGAATAGGGTTGGACAGGATCAAAATCTCGCTATAACTAGATTGAGCGATATACGGGGTAGTCTGGTAAGGCATACACTGTAGCCTGATTGAGCAGTGTAGTCTGATAGGGTGGTCAAGCCTAAATTATACACTATAACTAGAATGAGTGATATGCAGGGTAGTCTGGTAGGGTGCTCAAGCCTGAGGGATACACTATAACAAGATTGAGCAGTGTAGTCTGGTAGGGTGGTCAAGCCTAAACTATACACTATTGCTAGAATGAGCGATATGTAGCGTAGTCTGGTAGGGTTGTCAAGCCTTAGGCGTTAACCCCACAATAACTGATTATTGCAAGAATGTGGGCAGACTTCTGTGTATGGCTGGATTTGAATCTTTAACCTGTTGGATTTGGCCTGTGGGCCGCCTACTGGACACCCCTGCTTTAAACTTCATCATCCAACATCAATCATTCATAGTGGATACTCATGGAGAGAACAGCCAGTGGCGGAGCGTCCATACAGTCAGGGGGGGCGGATGCCCCCCCTGACGGACTCAAATGGACTGCTGGCGCCCTTTTCAGCTCTTCACCACTTTTCACTTATTCGCGATTATTGACTTTTTTATTGCGCTCTCATCTACCTATTGACATCTGTCACATTATCTGCAAATTAGCAAGGCCCGGAAAGGGTCATTTCCGGCGATCTAGGAAGTATCTTTACACAAAAAAACTCTGTACGCTACGCGCCAACCTGTGGTGGCACTCCGCTTAGATAGTGTCAAAAGCACCCCTACAGACCATTATCGCCCCCCTGACCAATACCCCTAGCTCCACCACTGAGAACAGCTCTTCCTGATTTTAAAATCTTGAGAAACTTCATCGCACAAAAGTACCACGCAGCCTTCCTAATATAACGTTGTGTTTTGTACAAAGTTGATGCTTTGTACATTTCATTAACTTTGTTTCTTTTTTTGTTACTCTTTTTACCCATTATTACATTCTTGGGTTATATATGAGGAAGATCTCATGTCAAAGTGTCGTACATTGAGGGGGCTGTGGCATCTCTTAAACCAGGGCTGTACAGGACATAAGGTACAACTGGTCTGCAGAGATAATCTATCTTGTTTGATATTGATTCAGATTTGGTGTAATATGATTTAACAGCTGCTGTAGCTTTTCTTGTTGACTGACGGTTCCAATTATTTTTATGAAACTTACCAATATACTAATTATCTCATTTTTAGATGTGAAACTATCGTTTCCCAAAATGTTGATTTCCCCAAATTTTGTCTTAATTTCTTCACATGGCGAGGTCAAATCCTTTGCACTGTTTACACTTCAAAATTCCCATCATATCATGCCCTTGTTTTTATATACGCCCAGGGCATTTGCCTCACTTCAATATTTAATACTGAAGGTTTCCAACGTTGTTTGCACCTAATTCCACTTTTCACACCAGTTCTTTATAGCACTGCAAGCATTTGGTGTGTCAAAGGTTGATGAGAATTGTAAATTAAATGATTATTATTATTATATCATATATAATATTGGTTGTATAAATTCACCACTTAAAATTGTATTGAAAATGAATGACTATGAAAGCGAGTACCTACTTGTCAGTGTCTTACAAAATAAAACAAGTTGATGATACTCTAAATACAATTGTTCGATTTGTTTGTTTGTTGTTTGTTTGTAATTAGTATTTGTTTCGTGTGAGATTTATTTTGCATGTTAAAACCAGCTGGTGTGGTGCTTCGTTACTTTTGTCTTCTACTGCACCGAGACTCAAGACAATATACAGAGTTAGTTTGATTACATCGGCATGATCACAAATGATTGATGCTTGGAAAAATTTTGCTTCTATTCTTCAAATTTAATATTTAAAATGTTAGAAATTCTAATAGCCAAATTTATTAAATTAACTATTGAAAAATTATATTATTATATTTTTAAGGTACTCACAGAAATGTAAAGTACCTAACAAACATGGCAGATAAATGATCGAGATAAGTGAAACAGATAATCGATTTAACATTAATGTATGTTATTAATTGTCTTCAGTTTGTATTCCATCAAAAACAAAGATTATTTACAATGTAGGTATTAGGTATATACACATATGTACAGGTAATTACAAGTTCCCCGACATTTCACAAATGTCAAGGCAAATCGACACAATTTATTACACAGAAATTGGGAGAAAACATGCCAAGAATAGGGGAACATCGAAGAACCAAATTCTGAATGCTTTCCATTCCACTTGTGAAATATGTAAAATATGATTCTGAATTTACCTAATACTTCGTAGCCTGAATTCCAAGAAAAGGATGAAAAATTAAGTTCCAGAGTTCCAGATCAATTGGTAAAATCAAAATTCTATAAGTCTACAAGAAATCTCAAAGACGTCTCATGTCTCGTATAATTATACTCATTATATCACAGAGATATCAAAATTCCAGAAGTCTACAAGAAATCTCTCAGACGTCTCGTCTCACCTTAGTATACTCTCATCATAGTAAAATCAAAATTCTAGAAGTCTACAAGAAATCTTAAAGACGTCTCATGTCTCGTATAATTATACTCTAATCATAGAAAAATCAAAATTCTAGAAGTCTACAAGAAATCTCTCAGACGTCTCATGTCTCGTATAATTATACTCTCATCTCCTGAATTTATATCAGTTTGTCTCTTCTCATCTTTTCAATCTTTTTTCTTAGGTTACTAATTGATAAACATAGCCTCCTCTGAAAGCACCCCTAGCCAGAAATTCTGGGATAGAGGGGCACAATATCCATGTCCATAGCATGTGACGGTCTTTTACACACTATGGTGGCACAGGTTGATAGCACAGTATTCTGTAGGAGCACAGCCTCTCTGCCCCGGCCTGGCTACGGGATGGGTGGGGGGGGGGGACGTCCTATAAATGTACTGGAGTAAAATTTGCTAAATGAAATGAAGTGCTAATTCATCATAAACCAAATTAAACATTAAGGTTATACTTCTGGCATGATGTTCAGTACCTAAGGAGAATTCTTTTGATTCATTTCTCTCTCTTAAAGAAAACAAACTTGTAAGGACAGATTTCTATAAATGAAAATTTATCAAATTGTTTCTGTGATATCAAAACTAAAAAGTCAGTCAAAGTTGTTAACAGAGATTCATAAGGGAGGTTGATAACAAACATTATTTACAGATATTCATACATTTACACATATTTACAAAATTCTTTCAAACTTATCCATAATACCTTCCAAAAGCCAAAAAAAGCAAGGTTTTCTTGGTAGAGGGCAAGCATTTTTTGTTGAAATCAACAAACCTGTCAAATTAAAATTATTCAAACCAAAAATGACGATCTAAAGCAACTTAAATCGGCCAATCACGACTTTAACAGTTTTGTAAACAATCTGATAATTGAAGAATTGTCCAAAGAATCGAGTAAAGAAATATCATAGTTTCTTCTTTCTTCCTCTCTTTTTGCCTTTGTTTTTATTCCTTAGAGCCAGGCAACGATCACAGAACCACTCGTCCTCACTTGGCTCGATAGTTATTCCAACGCAGGGCCTGAGAAAATAAGGAGAGGAGAAATTGTCGTTAATGTTCAATTTGCCTTTTTAAGAATGACATTAAATTACAGCTTCTGTTTTGATTTTCCATCTCTTTTTTTGGCTCATTTAGTTCAGACAATAGATCAGACAGCATTAGAATTGGATATGCTTGAGATCCAATCGAATAAATAGCAATAATTGTAGATAACCAACGGACGAGTGCATTTCCATGGAGAAAAGGAAGCATTTACTTCACATATATCATATATATCACATATAACATTTCTGAGGGATATCTGCTAGCAAGTATGAGGGTTATTTCGGCCTCCTAATTGTGGAACCATGAAGTAAGTGACTGACTAGCAAAGTCTACATACCAGTGATACCAGTCATCGCAGTCATCACAACCCACCATAGGGCTACCGTCGTCTGGTCTCTTACAGGCTGGACAAATCCAAATCTTTTCACCAGTCTCGCTCTAAAACCAACAAAGAAACTAGTTTAAAAGGCGATATTCATTTCAATATTAAGCTGACAGTTTTCTGACGATGGAAAAATTTTAATCCAGACATTTTGTTAAAAATTCATTATTAGAACATCTATGAATACCATTATCAACGTTAAATGTCAAGAAATGTACTCCTCACGTACACACAAGTGCAGCTCCATTGAAATGCAACATACTCAACTTACTCCCGCCCCTCACCCCACGACTTACTTAGTGTAAATGCACAGAGCGTACAAAAGTGTCTTCCTTGTTTTGCAGTTTTGTTTTTCTCCACTCTTAATGCAATAAACACATTACCCAATCGTTATGTGTCAATAAATCCAGTTGAGAGCTTTCATAAACATGAACTATCAAGAACGAACGCTTGAGGCATTTATGTTAAATTTCGGGTACAAATTATTTCAACTATAACTACATGGCAACTGAACTTCATCTGCAGAACTTCATCTGATCTGTGACAAAATAGCTGGTATATCTTTCATGATAGAAAAACTATTGAGACATACCACAAACGTTCCCAAGGTTTCGGTCATTATCGTCATGGGAACATCTTCCGTCTTAGGCGGTGGAGGAGGAGGTGCAACGGGTGCTACCTTCTCTTTCTTTGCTGGTTTCTCTGTCGATTTCTTGGCTGGTGGTTCCTTGATTTCAATCTTGGGAGAAACGGGCACTTTACTACTAGATTTACCAGGTGGCCTTCCAGGAGGGTTCCCGGTACCCTTGGCTTTACCTGACTTGCTGGTCGGGGAGACTTTGCTTGCTTTCTCCTTACTGGCCGAGCTCGATTTGGCGCCAGTCGGCGACACCGATAAATTCTTCGGACTTGATTTATTGGTACCAGTTTTCTTGCTCCCTGGAGTAGGCGTCTCAGAACTTTTTCTGCCTCTACCTTTGGGGCTGACGGGAACGTCGACGGTCTTAGATTTGGCCGTCTTCGATGAACCTTTACCTCCAGAGGTGTTCTTCTGTCTTGGTTTTGTGGGGGGAGGCAACGAATCGACAAATACACTAGACTCTTTGACCTTCAAGGGTTTCTTGACCGTGGCTTTGGGTGTCTTGGGAGTGGAAGGTTTGGTTGATTTCTTTGCTGGTAAGACTGGTATGGATATCTTGGGAACAGGTGGCAGGGGTATGGGAGAGGAGGGCGGAGAATCCTTGTCACTGGATGGCGACGGAGGACGAATTGTCTTTATCACGCTGAAGAAAGGAAAGAAGAAAGGAAAGAAAAAAATCAATTTGGAAGTTCAACAACCATCCTAGAAGAAGCTTTCATTTGCTTCTGTGCTGTTGGGAAAATAAGTCAAATAAATCTGTAGTTTCAATAACATCTTCATTTAGGGAAGACTTTTTTGACCAATAACAGAGCTATAAATTCTACAATGTGTTATAGTTGACCAGGCTGGAGGAATAGATACCAAACAGTCTGGCTATTTTGTGGCTAACCAGAAATGGTCTCTAATTGGTGATCCCAAGTGTCTTGAAAATCCAGGAAAACAACCTTGAGCTTTAAGTTCAAACATTTTGGCAAACTTAATATCAGCCATAGGCTGACTATATACCACATGCTAACCCCCAATTTAATCCTTTATGCCAACAATAACTTCTTAAGTTTTAACTTTCACACATTTTTACTGTTTACTTCAAGAATTTTATAACCACATTCCATTCAATGAAATACCAAAAGATATTGGTAAGCTTTCATAACAATGCAATATGATTGGACGGTAGTCTGAGAAACGCCTGTCATGAACCTATGGGATTGACTGTTCCTTTTCTCAGGGAAAACTTGACAGCTGTAGAGCTACCAAGGTTTGGCAAAGATGTGACTTGGCAGAAGAGTAAGATATGGCTTTAATGTGGGTGTGTTAGCTAAAAGGGGGTGTTAGCTCAGTGGTTAAAGCCGGTGCCTTTCAATCATAAGGTCCCCGGTTCGAGTCATTCCCAGATTAAAGTATGTCGTCCAGTTACAGAGTTGTTGACTATTGACAATTCATAATCATGGATGTTAAAATATGAATCTAAGAGACTGACTTCAGTCAGCTAGCGGCTTTGATAAGCCAATGAGTCTTCTTCGCGAGTTCCTGCTTGCAGGAGGATCAAAAATACATACATACGTACATACATACATACATACAATGTGGATTTAAAACAAAACAAGTAGTGATGTTCATATCGATAATGTTTAAATGTCAGAAACATTAAACATTGTTAAAACCTGTTTGTTACTGCAATAAATAAGAAATAGTTTTTGGAATTTTAGTGTTATGAGAGAAGGCAACTGTTAACCAAGCCTGATGATACTCACAATTTACCATCACCGGTGTTCCCACCCATTTTCAGGGTGATCTTGGGCACAGAACTTACACTCGATGTCTCACTTTTTGGTGCTTTCTATCAAAGTAAACGGAAAAAATGTAGAAAATAAAGTACATTTTCCAAAGATCAGAAAAGTTACAGAAAGTCAAATTCAGAATATGCTTAAGCCAGTAGCTTGACAAACAACAAACTAATCTTTGGCTGGGAGGGGAGGTGAGTGGGTCACCTGTTACTACTCATATTCTTTTCTAACCTATGTATCTATGGATCATCGTAGTTATAAACAATCGTCAGGGATACCACTTGGCCATTACATGATGGTTTGAAGACAGGAATAATATTGATGATTAGTTAATTATTATTTTTCTTTAATCTTTGTCGTTGTGAATGTTACATATCAGAGGAGGGAGAAGATATACCAAGCCCTTGTTTGAACATACCTGCTCCTTCTCCTTTGTGGTTGACTTTGACGTTGATGTTTCATCTTTGATTGCTTTTTTCTCCTCCTTAACCTTAATCTTCTTCTTCTTCTTGGTCTTTTCCTTGACGACCGGCACCGCAGGTTCTGGCGGCTCCACCTTCGGGGAAGAGATTTTGATCTGAAACGGATTTGAGCTGTTCGTTTTGATGATGTTCAACTTTTTGACCGGCTTATCTTTGCTGAGTTTAGAAGGCGAGCCAAACTTAGAAGTCAGCGTCTTCCCGGTTTTTTCCGTGGCGAATCCCAGAGTAACTTTGTACCTGTCCTTCTTAAACTTCTTCTTCTTCCATTTTTCAAGTTTCTTCGTCTTCTTGAGAGTTATCGGCGACCTGTTCGGTTTTTTGCCCACGTTCGGTTCCTTCACTAACGTCTTGATGACGATTTTAGGGGTGGGTTCAATCTCCTCCTCAGCAGGTTCCTTCTTGACAAACTTAGAAATGTCCAACTTTGGCGGTCGGCCTTTCTTAGGGGGGACGTAGCTGGCATACTTGGCGGGCTTGGCGTCCGGCTCGGGAATATCTTCCGCCTTCTTCACCTTCGCCGGATTCGCCTTGGCTTTGACTTTGGCATCCGGAAGGAACAGAGGTTGATCTATGATGACCTTGGCTTTCTTTTTGTCCTTCTGTTTCACTTTCTCTTTCTTCTTCCGCACTTTCCCTTTCTCCTTCTTCTTGACCTCCTTCTTGGGGTCTTCTTCTGTCGGGTAGGTGGTCCTCACGATCTCGTATTCGTCGTAGACCCGGGGAGAGTTCGGATCCGCCTTGCTCTCCCCGGCTGTGATTGGAGATTTCAACCCCTCGCTGCTGGCTTCTTTCGCCGCCATGTTTTCCTTACCCTTGCCTTCCGTGTCGTCGTCGAAGTCGTAGATGCTCATGGCTTCGTCCTTCTTCTTCGGTGGCGGGACGGTGCTTTTGTTCTCGTCGTCTTGTATCTGCAGGGCTGCCGAGAGTAATGTTGATATAGCTCCCCCGCTTGCCCTTTGACTCTTTGAACCCTTGGCAGGTTTAAATTCCACTGCTTGGTTCGGTTGGGGAATGACTCCCACGTTGACCGGAGTCTTGACTTTCACCGGGTATTTTGAAGGTCCGTTGGGATTGAAGAGGTGGTGCTTGGGGGACTTTGACTGGGGTTTAATAGGTCCCTTGGAGGAACTGGTCGATATTGGTAACCTCATTTTGGGGGCCTTAGTTTCCTGAGTACCATATTTCTGTTGTTTTGGAGACTTTGACTTGGTGGTATTCCCAGCCATCGAGAGAGCCTGCGTCACGGCAGACTTCTGATGGGATTCTGGGATCATGACGCTAGTTCTCCTTGGAGGCGTGACCGCCTCGGGCAGTTTCCCAACCCTTCTTTTATTTGAATCTTCTACGGCACCTATGACAACCTCCTGCAGGTTCCCTTCGCTGTCCAGACGAAACCTTTTGATAGAGTGATCGACATAATCGGGACTTCTCTTTTCGCCTCTTTTCTCCAGGCTATCTTGTCCGGTTGGAGAGAGTAATTCGGGACTGTCCGTATCCATGGACAGGCTAGAAAACAAACTGTCCCTCCGGTCATGAATTGGTGTAAAATCTATGGCCAAAAGGAAAAAAAGTTGAAAAAGCATTCTAATTTGATTAGATCACGTAACAGGGCCAACATTTAGATAAACATTCATAGAATTTAATTACTCGTATTTTAGTGGTTAGAGAATCAGACAAAATTCCACAACCTATGTACACTCAAAACTACACTTTCGTGGATGGTCGAATTTTTACTTGGGTAAACAGAAATACATTAGGATTAGTTTACAACGAGGTATATCCCTCTATTGTCTGTATTATAGAACCATGTAACAAAACGATGCTATAACACTAATCATAACCGGGTTTACTAAAGCTGGTGAGTGACCTTAAATTCGGTCCAATAGGGCTCTATTACGATGTTTGGTGGCTTGACGACCGAAAACAGCAACACATGGCGCACAAGAAAGCCAGTTGGCTTTGTGATTCGTTGCAATATATTGTGCTCAAGATAACTCCTAATTCCTGCTTGACACAAAAGCCCTTGGAGACTTGTTGTTACCAACCTTCTTTAACTCCAACGAGGGGAGGCATGTATTCTGGAATACTGGCTAAACGTTCCCTGCAGTGCCTGGATCCAGAAGGTGGGTGCTGTAAGTTGTTCTTCTTAGGAATCGGGAAAGATGGCACATCGTGGACGAAGGGCATGGGTTCAACCGCATGGACATAGTTTTCAAATTCGTACAGATTTACACCCATATCCTCAAAGGCTAACGCTAGGTCATTGAGATTAACAAACGTTCTTCCGACTGAAAAGAGATTTCAAAGGGAAAAATTGAGGAGTATCTTAATAGAAAAATCAATTGGAGATTATTTTTGGTTTTGACATGATAAAGAAGAACATAGTTTATTGCATACCTGTACTATTTGAAATTTAATCCTACATGTAATTTTTGAGATATGTTTAATTTGCAGTGGACGTCTTCCTCATTTTTGCTTTCCCAAAAAAGCAATTGTGAAAGCAGGTGTTATGTCATAGTTGTACATGAAAGGACCACATAAGGCAAAATTTTGGTTGTGATATTACATGGACCATGAAAAATGCCAAAAAATTGAGGGCTAGCGATGTTTCCATATATATTCTTCTTATCGGGATATTCAGCTTTCTAATAAATGCAGTGTCTCTGTTGGTCTGTGTGTTAGACTAAGTAGTCCAGCCATTTTAATGGATGAGCCTCATCTGTTAAAATGGTCATTTTTATCAAGTTAAAAGTGGTATAGTGCTCAGTGCAAGCTTACCTAATAGCGGTGCTTTCCAAGGGTCTACAACATACTGAAATCAATTTCGTGCCTAACGGCACTCTTCGACAAAAAATATTCTGCTGACATCAAACTTAGAAGTATCATAAACGAGGTTACACCTAATTCATTGGTGCTATTTTAAGCTGCACAATTCCTTAATATAGTACTGGGATCCTTTTCATTGGATTGTCAAAACAATAAAGTGAATAATAAAGGGGGAAAAAGACACAAATAAAAAAGGTTCAGACCTTTACATTCAATTTTGGTACAAAGTGTGAAAAACTGTCGACTTATCTAAGACTGACATAGCCAAGACTTACACTGGGCAGCATACTGTGAAGAGATGCGTCCTGTTTTCTCGATGTATCTTTGCATTATGTCAACCAAAATGTCGCAGGGCGTTGATTGCATGGCATGCCATCCCAAACCCTGGCAGATTTGGGCTATAGCCACCTTGAGGAGGCTTCGAGAAAACTGGTCTGCCATCTTGTCTGCTGAGAATGGAACAAAGGTCACTGTTACACCCAGTTACCGTAGGATACAGACACAAATTTAAATTTGATTACTGGCAAGACACTGACAAGATTATACAAAAAATTTGAAATGGAGACATTGAATATATCATCATTTCTTGGATTTCTTATTCTAGCTAAGCCAGAAAGTGTTTTGAGAATGATAACTGATATATGCCAACCCCCAAAAACTGCAAACCTGCAGATTTCTGCAGAAAACAAACAAAAATAACATGAGATTGGTGAATCCTCAACCTTAAATCTTTCAAAACAATCTATAATTTAAATAAAACTCTCTCTTAAATATTAATTTATCAACAACTCCATGCAAATCTGTGAATTTCTTTTTTTTGCATTTTGAATAAGAGATCCTACCATAGGAAGATACAACCGGAAAACGATACCTTTAGTGGTTCTGATGTCTTAACAAACTCATAGTGTGGTAAACCATATATGATAATATTCATGAACTTGTGCAGACAAAATTGAAGAGTATTATCTATAATGTGGCAACATATAAAGGAAGGTACCAGGAATCAGTTATCATGTTGACAGTCTATTTAATGACATATTATCATAAAATTTTGCACCTAAATGGTCCCAAAAATATTTACATCTGCATGTACCAGCTACTAACCAAAAACTGCATTCCACATTTGGATACAATCCGATTTATGGTTGTGAAGTTACTGCAATTTTAAAATATTCAGCTCTCCCAAAAAACTGAGCCCAAGAACATTTTGCACCTACATGGTCCCAAAAATATTTGGCCCAAACAAACTAAATCCTAACTGACAGCAATTTGAAGACTAACAGGTCA
>JAAAKB020170947.1:0-12060 GCA_010014835.2 Apostichopus leukothele | reverse complement strand
CTTTCTTGGTTGGTAAGTATCTGTAAGAAAATGGCATAAATGATGTGAGTCTATATGGAGGGCCAGTGTTTGGAGAAAGTGATTAAGGTGTCAACATTATTATTGGGGAGGGTAGGTGTTTGTCTTTTGGGTTGGTAGTTTGTCTTTTTTATTGGTGCAATCTCGTTAAAAAAATGAAATGAGAATTATGAGATCTTAAGGTCACTAATCTTTTAACGATGCTCTATAACACACACTACTAGGGATGCAGTGAATCCAAAATTTTGGATGGTCGGAACCAGATTTTTCATTACACAAAAGAAAATCATTTATAAGAAGTAGAAGTATGAAACAAAGCAAGTTTTGGTCAAACCATTCAGGAAATTAAATTTAACATGTTAAACCTATGGAAGGCACGTGGTACAATTGTATATATTAGCATTAAGCATACCTTTACTGCAGAGAGCGAGGTCGTTTTCAACTGGTGTCTCTCGTTGAATATATCAACTTCTACATTAGTTATTTCTACTGTGGATCCTTCACTGAACCCCGCAACAGATTCTGCATGTTGACCCCACAGCTTGCAACAAATTTTTTTTTTCGTAGTCACATCTGACAAAATGACGTCTCTTCTCTTCCATGTCGAACCCTCTTTAAGCTCGTACACCTATTTTCAAGAAATCGAAAAATTATTTAATGTTATAAAGACGTAATTTAGTTACAAAACATCAAATATACTAAAGAAGGTCACAGTATTCAAATTTCTATTCTTCGTTACGATGCTCTTCTTTGTCACTCCTGCTTGTAATGACGAACACTTTGAGGACTCAAATCATCTTTGGCCTTTCTAAAGCGAATGGTTGTGTAAGCAATGACACAAATTCATCTTTGTTCATTGACAATTGATTGCATGGGCTTGACATAATGGGTGGGTAACCACTTCGTCCTCCAATGTGTCACAATTCTCTGAAAATTACATCCAACGGATGTCAAATATTTGCTAACGTTCCTTTGTTTTGACATCGATACGCCATCACACTTTTCTCCCAAGGATGCAGTATTGTGAGACCAAAAATGCTATTTGACATGATGCCCTTCTCCATTAGGAACTACTGATGGCATGCTCTTTTGAAGCTAATGTCAAGACTTGGGTTTGGAGTGTCTGTAATTAAAAACTTCATTGAAATTTTTCCTTTTCAATGAGGAAAAGTTTACCTTGTCCACCGTTCCTTCAATCGTTAGCCTTCTCTTCTTCGGGGAAGCTAAGGCATCTGGGATGGTGCATTTCGTAGCCAGGAAAAATTCTTTCAGTTTCTCCTTTGGTAAATCGAAACTCTTCGATGTTTGAAAAACCTGAAATAAAGAGACAAGGAACTGTGTGAATGCTATGAAATTGTTCAAAGGATTTTTATTCTTAAGATGCAAATTATATCGACGTGATAAATGTCTCCGAGGTTTTAATGAAATCTATAATGATTTGATTAGGTGATTGAAGGCCATTTGTAAGAATATTATTGATATTTTGAAAAGCATGTAGATGCAAAAAGGCGCATATCATTCAGTGTAGTTGACGTATTTTGTAATCACATCAAGGACACCTCATTTAATATTATTGATATCTCCCCATTAACATTAAATAAATTCGACCTACAAGGTTTCTTAGGTACCTAATGTGGCACACTTTCTTCTTCCAAATAGAACTATTATATCTCAAATGAGGCAGTATTGCATAGACAAAGAAGCCATGATGCCCTTTCTCTGATTCCTTTTTTGCCAACATGCCCTTCCCATTTGCCATGATGCCTATCAATGACATGCCTTTTTTTGAGGCATTAGTCAAGGCCTTTGACAAGGCAATGACCAATCATAAGTTGCTGTAATCATATGTAGAAAACAATCACCTTGGCCTTGTCTGCAGGCAGTCTCAGATACGTGCAATCTTCCCGCTTATTGAGGGAAAAATTGCTGACGATGTAAAATTTTCCTTTCATCATCTTCTTTGCCAATGTTTTAGAAAGGCTTTTGCCCACAGTCAGAAGGAACACTTCAACGATTTCGTTCTCTTGTGTCACTCCATAACAAAAGTGGTTGAGCCCTCTTGCCTCAGGCTCAGTCAAGATGTTAAGCATCATGGTACTCATCTGTATATCAGAAAAAAATGATTGAAAAGAGAAATGTTACATATATACAATTAAGTGGAATGGTTATATCATACTTATTAGTTTAGGTTACGTAACAAATCTGTTATGACAATCAATTGTAAATTAAAAAGAGACTTGGACAGATTTGTGATCAGACCATGCACAAAAAATTGTTTGACATAAAGCAATCTGTATGTTTGAAAAGACTAAATCTATTGTGGTGTTGGATGATGTCGTAGGTTCATTAACATATTGAGTACATTTGAAGGTTGATGTCATGAACTGTACAATTCTGGAGTCTTGCTGAATGTTGCAATTGAAATCGCCTACAATAATAAAGTGCTTCTTTATATCTACTTGTTTTAACAGATGTTGAAGAATAAACTCCTTTAATTGTTCAAATGAACATGATGGTGCTTTATAAATAGTTGATATTTGTAAAAAGGGGTCCATAATTGTAAGTGTCATACATTCAAAAAGCTTGGATGTGTATTTGATGACATTCAAATATTCTAGCTTATTTGATACGAATATCGCTATGCCATGGGGAGGTCTGATAGCATTATCTTGTCGTTGATCGTTTCGTTCAGTAACGTAGCCTGGTATCCCAAAATTGTTATCTGTTGTTTTTAATCTACTTTCAGCAATACATATCAAATCAGAAGATGTTATGATCTGGTCGCTTTTAAGATGATTGTAATGTTTGTAATAAGACCTGCAATTTTGAAAACACAATCTCAGAACACATGATTGCATAGAATACAATGGTGAAAAGCATAGTATCATAGAAGCCTCTCTTGTCATACGTCTCATTTCAACGTTAACTGTTTCTTCTACTTTAATTTTAGACTCACTGAGTTCCAATATATAAAGGCCGTTCATGGTTGTGGCTCTACTAAATGCTACATAATGTGCATGTGGCATAATCCTTGAACCCATATGAACAGCAACTTGTGCAAGTGTATCTCCTTGTGCCTTATGAATAGTTTTTGCAGAAGCTGGTCTAAGGGGAAACTGTTGTCTTACTGCCATGACCTTTCTCTTGGTTACAAGGAATGTTCTCTTGATTGCGAAAATAGGGGTCCATTTGACATCAATATCAGAAGTAAAATATTGTCTATAACGACATTTTGCCTGCCTGCCTGCTTCTTGATTATCAAATTGGACCCATATAATACTTGGCCTTGGGTTATTAGGATCAAGGTATTGAACCTTTTTTACAACACAGCTACTACCATTTGTTATTCCATCATCAACATCGACGTTCACAACAGTTTCGTATTTATTTCCGACAGCGATTGGGAGAGCACCAAAAAGACCACAAGTTTTTGACGGATCTGTGGGTATGGCAGATTTTATTCCTTCTTTAATAGTATCTGTCAAGTCGGAACAAATTGAATCATTAGCAGAAACCGTAAGTTTTTCTCTACGTGAAGATTGAAATGTCAGATCGTTATACGCGTTTACCAACTTATTTGTGGGAAACAATCTGGGGACAGAAGGATCAATAACTGACTGCCCATTCACTTTTCTTTTTCGTAGTTCATCGATATCTGCTTTTGTATGAATACCCTTTCTTAACCTATTCAACAATTCAGCAAATTGTTTATCATCTTTTTGTCTCATAATTTGGGTTAATTCATGAACAGTAAAAAACTGTTTCCATAAGTTTGGTGTCAGAGGTCCATAACCGCTGCGTAGATCTAAGAATATCCATTGATCCATCACAGGTTTAAGCTGGAAAAGATCTCCCACAGCAATTATATGAACTCCTCCAAATGGTTCTTTATTACCCATAATCTCTTGAAGTCTCTGATGAACAACCATGAACTGTTTATTTCCTACCATTGAAATTTCATCGATGATTACAACTTGGAGGTTAGCATACTTCACTTGCAAAGTGTTTAATTTGTCTCCATTTAATTTTTTGTAGTTGAAGCCACGGTTTGGATCGATACTAAATGCTGAATGAATAGTTTGCCCTTGAATATTATAAGCAGCTTTTCCAGTAGGTGCACAAAGTAAAATCCTACATTCCTCAGGGTTGTCACCTTCAATTGAACATAATTGTCGGTGTAAAGCTTGGAAAAGAGTTCTAATAACAACTGACTTTCCTACACCAGCTCCTCCTGTGAGAAACACATGCATTGGTTCTTTTCTGGTTGTGATCCATTGCATAACATGCGTAAAAAATTCTCTTTGCTTCATATTCAAAGAACACAACGATTTAAAAAACAACTCATCTGAAATGCGCCTCTGTACATTCTCAATAACTTGATTTGCAGATGGTAATCCAATCTCATTTGATATATCTGCAAATTGATGTGATTGTTTTGCCGGGCAATAGAAGGCAAATTCAATGCTTTCTTTCTTACTTTCCTCTGATTCATTTGCTTCCATTTGCTGTGCTGCAGGAGCAACAGTTGGGAACTCATCCTCAAAGTAGTCTCTACCTACTTCGATTAAATCACCAATAGTCAAAGTTTTATTTGGTTCATACTCCTGCATCAAAGGTCCCATTTCACTAGCACATGACATAAAACTTTCTTTGTAAGATTTATATCGACCAAGCAACTCTATTTCTTTGCGCCATGGTTTGTACAGCAATAACTTTTCTCTACAAAAATTCTCAGGATCTGTATCCTTATTGTAATTGACAAATCGAATGACTTTTTGAACTTTACAAGACGAGATTCTTATACCTGAAGGTAGAGTGATGTTAACCCTACTATTCGTGGGAAGATCTATATCTGTAGCATCATCTGTTTCAATTGTAGGATCATCTGCATAATCATCTGAATAGTTGTCTTCTAACTCTTTTGGGAAATGAACATTCAATTTTGAAACGTAATCAGCCATAGACCACTGTTCAAGAATTCTTGGCCTGATGGCATAGCGTTTCACGACGTTACTACATTCGATATCTGTAGCATCAGGATTCATTTCTTGAAGCTTCTCCTTACTCTTTAATAGGAATGTTCTTTCTTCATAGGGAGATGTGTTGATAAAAACAATAGAGCGTGATGATCGTGTAATTGGCAATTGCAACAAAAGATATGCGGCTTCCTGTGCACTAACTTCTACAGCATTAACAAACTTGTTTCCAATTATTCGAACTTGTTTTCTTACATCTGAATTGCCTTCCCTTGCTTCTTTACAAGCTTGATCCAACAATAGACTCATTCCTCTTTGTGACTTGCTCATGTATGCCACGATATAAACAGCACATGCATATGGGTCAGTAACAAACTGAATGTCATGATTTGCTCCATATGTTCCTAACAAATTCTTCATGTAACAATTAACCCGTATGGCTGCAGGGGAACGCTCCAAAAATATTGTTGGGGTCTTTATGCTACTACAGATAGCCTGTATGTACTCTTCTTCAGATAGATCAACTTTTTTCAGGAAATCATCGTAGGTCATGTTTAGTTCTCCATCTTTAGCATCTGCTAATAATTTTGAGACATGTAAAAAGTTCTGGGTCATTTTTACATACTCATCTTCTGTAATTTCAGATTTGATTGGATACAAAAGCATTGTTTTCCTCAATGGAGGTTTAGGAAATCCAAATCTGCATATTGGCCTGCCGCCTTTTCGACAAGATCTTGAGTGTTTATGTATCTGAAGTTTTAGCAAATCTGCTATGTCAGGATCTACCACATTAGAGCATGAAATGTATTTGTCAACAAATGATATTATCTCCTCTGAGGTATTACTGTTAACAGATGGAGCATTTTCAATCCAAAAAAGAATGTGGGCATGTGGTGAACCTCTGTGCTGAAATTCTATTCTGACGAATGAATCAACAATTTTCCCAATTGGATGAAGATTGGACTTAAGGACATCTGAAATGAATACTTGTAGTCGATGATCAAAGAATCTAACACAGCTTACAGGATCTGATCTAACTAATCTACTACGTGTTTGCCAGTTCATATTTTCTAATTCTGCATCTGTATATGTGCGATTGTCGACCAATTGACCAAGAACTTTTAGCAAATCCAACCAACGAGTATCTGCTGCTGAGAGGGATACAAAATATGTGGGAAATCCAAGCTGTCTGACCATTGCTAGGAGGTCTTTCTTTCTTTTTTCAAGATATGGTGGTGAATTCCTGATACTCCTAAAAATCCTGTAACCCTCATCTAATTTTACAAGATTATTCATTGTACCCTGGTCCAAAATGTCACTAGCTGTAAACTTTTTACCATTTGTTTTACATCTCCTTATTGCGATTGTAACTTTGTCAGAAATTTGTTTCATTTGTATCTTCTTTAATTTGAAGAAAAGATTTGGTATGCAAGTAGCTACACGTCTATCCACAGTTCGTAGTTCCCATTTACATATTTCAGAAAAATGAAGTGGTAGCTGTGGCTCTATCCTTCTTTGGCCACAAAATATTGTTGGAAAAGCAAGATACTCTGCGTCTGGGTCATGGAAAAATGAAATCGGTGTGCTATTTTCTCCAGGAGCTATAGTCATAACCTGACTGCTATCATATTCTGAAGCTGTTAGTAGTGTATCCATATTCCCTTCTACATTATCATTTACTTCATCAAATGTGTCAGTGTTTATGCATTCCCCTTGTTGTTCTTCATCCTGTTCTTTAGACATAACTTGTATTTCATGTGATATGACCTTTAACCATTCTGGTGTAATTTGAACTTGCAATTCTTGGAAGAGAGATCCGTTGTTAACCAACCAATGCAAGGCTGTCATTACTTTTAACGGTCTTACATTTTCAACGTAAGCACTAGATAAGTATGTTAAACGTTTCTTCAACTTGACTGGTATTGTCTCAGATGAACAGAGACGTCTAGGCAGGGCAGTAATTGTTGGCATAATATCAACTGGAACATTTACAACGTTTCCTTTTAGAGACAATTGTCCCCCTCTGGGTAATTCTCTCAATTGCATGAATGGTATTCTTGGAGACAATAACCTTTCTTCAAGATTGCAGAGGTTGAGTTCTTCTGGTTTACTTCGAAATCCTCCATGATTTGCTATAGACATTTTAGGGACTTTACCCATTCTTATGTACTTTAAGCATGTACTACAAAACCACTCTTTACCACCAACTGATAAATAACCACTACGACACTGTGTCAGTATATTATGTGGTAACCCTGAATCATCTGATAGTTGACAAACATAATGTCTAAACCAAGTCTGCTGACAGCAGGTGCAAACGTAACTAGGCCCATTCTTAATTTTCTCATAGAACATTTTGTGAACATCTTCTACAGTTTTAAAAGACCCGACTCTTTTCTTACTTGTTTCTTCTTGCTTTTTTGTCACTACTTTAGATTTCGTTGAAACTTTGTGACCCTGACATTTCTTTGGCTTTTTTTTAGATGGCATGGAATGATTTGATTTCTTTTTCTCTTTGGGTAATTTCCTGCTGTTTCTTGTTTTATAAAGCTGCTGATGTTTTGAACTAGATGAACTGGAAGTGAGGTGCTGTTTATGATAGGATGCTGGACCTACCTTTTGCATTTTCTTTTGCTGGCAATTTTGAAATTGAAAATATGAGGTTAAGGTTTCAAAACCATTCATATTGACTGATGAAGAAGTGGCAGACATGACAGATTGGATTGCTACTGGTCTTATCTCAAAAATAGTAGATTTATCTAAAAATAAAGAATTGGCCAATATGTGCAAGTGATTGACAAGATCTGGTATGGAAGAAAAATATACCAGTATAGCTTTACCATTTTCTGTCGAAAGACCTACATCACTCCTGCTATGGGAATCAAAAATTCCATATTTGTTAGCTTTATTCTTAAACAATGCTATCATGTAGCCTCCAAAAACCATAATACTGTATTCTGAAATACAAAAGGCATGTTGCACGACAATATCTAATGGCTCTAGAATTGAAGAATCACATCCATCAACAAAAAGCTTTCCATATATGCTTTCAAAATATCTATATTTGTGTAAGATGTTATCAATATAAACCTGCACTGGGAGATCATTTGTAGATAAAAATTCAGACACATGGAGTGAATTAGAAGAAAGTAGTTTTTTACGTATAATTCCATACAATTTGTCACCCTCATCTAGCACTTTATCGATACAAGAAGTTGTCAAGACATTATAGATGTTGATAAAGCTAAGAGAAACCAGAGCATTACATGAACACTGCTTTCCAGCTGTATCACTAGAAAATCTTGCATTA
This sequence comes from Apostichopus leukothele, assembly GCA_010014835.2. Lineage (NCBI taxonomy): Eukaryota > Metazoa > Echinodermata > Holothuroidea > Aspidochirotida > Stichopodidae > Apostichopus > Apostichopus leukothele. Next base: position 3,756 of record JAAAKB020170947.1, on the reverse strand, counting down.
CCTTGATGAAGGGAACCTAATACTATATTTTTGAGATGTCTACCATAAGAGGCCTTAGCGGCAACAGATCGTTTCGATTTCTTTGGCATTTTAACCTAGCTGATCAAGGCTAACTTGTAGAATAAAACATAACTTTTGTGTTCATTGTTAAGTTTTCAAAGTCTGATCGATAAGGTTGTTTTTTATATGAAAGTGTGAAAACAGCTGAGTTAATATAAATAGCCAAACTGTGTTTTTTGCAAGCTTGAAGTAATTCACTCCACCTCTTTTGAACTCAGACAAATCAAACTATAATTTCAAACTGAACAAACTGTAAAGTAAAGCTGACTTTTATCAAACTCAAGATTTTCAAACTTTTTGACAAACTTATACTTTACCTTGAAGAATGGATCTTGTCAGTTATAATGCCAAGAAATGAAAACCAGGATATCTGAAAGAAAAGAAAAACGACAATAAAATATGTCCATTGAACAGGCAGATGCTGTAGCACCAAGAAGCAACACTTTACAAGTATTGAACCAAAATGATCTTCATGTCAGCCTGTCAGGAATGACAACTTCTTGTATACATTTAAGAAGTAGTTAGTTATCTTAACTTTTTACATAAATTTCAAACACCATCCAAGGGGTGAAAAACAGGGACCTCTAGTTACATGATAACACATTTAACCATCACAGCAAGGGATAATAAATATTCAACTAATTATAATAAATATTATAGACAATTTCAAGGGGCCCATAATTACTTTAACATAGCAGTACTCAGATTGGATCATTATTCTCAGCACACGATACTCGAAAACTAACAAACTAATGCACCTCTAAATTGCATTAGTAGATTGAGACGAATTGTAATACAAAAACCCTTTTTTATTTGCAGAATTCACTTTTCATTTAACATAATCAGTGCCTTAACAACATCGGAATTAATTGTTTGGAACCATGGCTAAACGGTTTTAACGATGACCGTAGTAAATAAAAGGAAGACTGGAATATCACTGTAGGCTATTTAGCCTAATTCAAAAAGGAAAATCATTGTAATTTGCAGATATTTATATTTCATTGGACAGAATTACTGAAATAAGTGTCTTAAATACAAGAGATTTAACTGTTTAATAGCCTCTAATCCTAGACTAATGTGACTGATAACCTAGGTTGAAAATCAAACAAATACTGGAGTTCGTTAATGACAATGGGCAATTAAGAAGCGAACGTCACGAATAATACAACAATTCTAGCTGCCAGACTTGAGAAGGCTAGGCCTCCTAGACCTATATTACTGTTAGCCTAAGCCTATGTTATGCTAGCAGCAAAACAGATCAAGAACATTGGATTTATTTGTTTAGAATAAAGGCTAGCTTATTACAAAAGGAAAATCATCGCAATTGGCAAAAAACATAAATTAAAGGTCGTCAATGACAATGGCAAAATAAGAAACAAACATGACGAATAATACAACAATCCTATCTGCCAGACTTGAGAAGGCTAGGCCTCCTAGACCTATGTTAGGCTAGGTACAAAACAGTTTTATTTGTTTAGAACTAAGGTTAACTTACTACAAAAAGGAAAATCATCGCAATTGGCAATAACATAAATACTTAAGGTCATCTGGCCAAATTACAAGCGAACATAACAAATAATACAACCATGCTAACTGTCAGACTTGAGAAGGCTCTGCCTCCTAAACCTCCTAAATGTTACTGTCAACCTAAACACATGTTAGGCTAAGTACAAAACAGATCTTTATTTGTTTAGAACTAGGCTAAAGCTAGCCTACTACAATAAGGAAAATCATCGCAATTGGCAAAAACATTAATACTAAAGGTATTCAATGGCCAAATTAAAAGCGAACATAACAAATACAAAAATAATGCTAACCGTCAGACTTGAGAAGGCTATGCCTCTTAGACCTAGGCCTATGTTACTGTTAACCTGACCTATGTTAGGCAAGGTACAAAACAGATCAAGATACCAATTTACTCTTCATTGAACATAAAAACTGAAATAAGTGGCCAAAAGACAAGGGATATAACTATATGTCATATTTGAGAGCGTGTATGTTAGTAAGTCAAGTAGGGACCCTCAGTAACCTAGGCATAACCTAACCTAGCCTAGTAATCCTAGACCAATGTGATTGTTACTAGGCCTAGTCCCAGATTAGGTCATCTACAAAAAAAAACACAACGCAATCTACGAAAGGACGTCAATGACAATGGCCAAATTAGAATAGGCGAACAACTCGACCATATCCTAGATGCCCAGTTTGAGAAGGTTAGGCCTATCGACCTTTGTTACTGTAGTCTGTTAGTAGCGCCCAAGCTCACCTAGCCTAGCCTAAGTGAAACTGGCTACCAAACAAATTTCAAGTTGCCGAGATATAGACTAAGACTACGTTAGCTACAAAAAAAAAAAGCTACCGAAACACAAACATGGAAGGTCGTACAAAAACAAAATAACAGGTCATGAAGATATCGTCATTGGAAGATTAGGCCTAGCATAGGCCTAGGCCCTAGGGGCCAGGCTATATACACCCACTGACCCAGTTCAACAAAAGGTAACAACTAGAATTAGCCTAGCGAAAATAGGCCTAGCCGAACCCGAACTTAGCATAAGTAGAATCACTGACCCAGTTCAACAAAAGGTAACAACTAGAATTAGCCTAGCGAAGATAGGCCTAGCCGAACCCGAACTTAGCATAAGAAGAATCAGCAGATATCCCCACAATCAAGATAACCATAACGGAACCACTACATTTTGACGAAAATATTTCAACAAAGGTTGAAACTGACAGACGACTTTGTTATAAACCCAATGTCTCGAGATATAGGCTAGGTCTAGGTTACGCTAGCCACAAAAAAAAAAATTACTGAGATACAAACACGGAAGGTCGTACATGACAATGCCATGATAACAGGCCGTATAGCCTAGATATCGTCATTGGAAAATTAAGCCTAGCTTAGGCCCTAGGCTTGATCTACATAGGCAGTTCAACAAAAGGTAGCAACTAGCATTAGCCTAGCGAAGTTAGGCCTAGTCAAACCCGAACTTAGCAAAAGAAGAATCAGCGGATATCCCCACAATCAAGATAACCATAACGGAACCACTACATTTTTACCAAAAAAAACGGTCGACTTTGATAAACCCAAAATCTCGTGGTAATGTTAGGCCCTATTGGTATGGTTTAATTTATGTTAGGGCCTAGGTAATAAGAATAAGAGTTGATCTGTGAATAGAAGAAACTTCGATAAAACAGAGAATACATACCTTTTTAAAACAGTCAGGTACTTTGCTCTCGGTTTTAAAAACGAGTAATGACAAGGCGTTACTTTGATGACAAATTACCAACAGCGAAAGCGATTAACTTTGATAAAAATTTCGTTGAGATAATTTTGAAATGGCTTGAGATGAGAGTGAGGAAGAATACGTCTTTACAGGATAGTGAATTATGAGCGTAATGACGCTAAACGATAGCGATGTTGACATGCTTTCACTAGTTGTCCGGCCTCTTCCAGAACAGAATAATCCAATCACGAGTGACAATTACATCACATGCTACAATTGAGCCAATGAGACAACGGCGTTATTGTCTATTCTACATACTGCTTAACATAATACATAAAACCGCAGATGAAAAACCAATCGTTGAGAAGTAAAATGTCACGTGCCTGTAATAAACCATGGACATCGAATAATAATTAACAAATGAGCAGGGAAACGTGGACGAAACTCCCCTACATACAAGTTTTGGAGCGTGTGC
>JAAAKB020170836.1:0-12061 GCA_010014835.2 Apostichopus leukothele | reverse complement strand
ACTGTACACTAGTGTCTAATTACCGAAGGTAGCAAGCTGTGTGTGTATTTTCTGGGATCGATGGTGGTGTCTAACACCTCTGTTACACCTCATTCGAAACAAGGTCAGATTACCAACATTAGACGTTAAATTTCTCTTTGCGCGAGTCTTCACACCCTTTAATTTGGATGAAACACTGATGACCTTTGAACTCTAATCTGAAATCATTAGCTTCTTACCTGACTGCCCTCCTCCGTGGTACGTGGATGCGTACGACTCCAAGAAGTTCCTCGAATCGCTCTGCGAATCGTATCTCAGCCTCATAGATCTGCATGGTGATAATTAAAGGAAAATACAACAAGAGTTTTCTTAAGATGTCTCTTTAAAGAAAGTACTGTACATACTGTGACACTTCTCCCAGAAACCTAATGTTGTATCAACAATTGACTACAGCTCTTCCTAGACAATCCACATGTTTACTTTAGCAGATACAGAATCCATCACCCGATTGCTTAGAGTGACGTACATAGCAGTACCTGCAACATAGGTACATAGTATTCATTCTCATGCTTAGAGTGTTATGCACAGAAGTACCTACGTTATTATTACATAGTATCATTCTCATGCTTAGAGTGTTGTGCACAAAAGTACCTACAGTATAATTACATAGTACTTCATTATAATGCTTAGAGTTTCATACATGAATAGAACTCCCTAAAACTAGAGTATAACTACATAGTATTCATTCTCATGCTTAGAGTGTCATACACAGAGGTACCTACAGTATAATTACATAGTACTCATTCTAATGCTTAGACTGTCATACCGAGAGGAGTTCTACTTGCACTTCTGTAAAGTCGTCTTGCTGTTGTGTTTTTATCCTACTATCTGGTGTGGTCATAGTGTTACAAACATTCACTCGAAATGTATGCTGTGTCTGTTTGACAAACTCATAAGAACCAGTCTTTGAAACCTGCTTAGAAGGCAGTGAAGGTTCGTACAATATCACTGCAATGCTGCCAGAAAGTCGTTTCCAACCGGTGGTGAAGAAGGTGAAAGAACGGAACCAAAGCCAATTCACATACCTGAATTAAAATCCACAGACAACTGTCTTTAGCCCCTCCCCACTGAAGGTGACCTTCAGTTTCTACCATCATGATTCAGACTGTTAGTATATCATTTGTGACAAGCTTAGTACTCTCTTACTGTTACAAAACCCCACGTTACCACGGTGACACTTCAGTTTCAGAGCATTACCATTCATCACCTTTTAACACCCAAATAGTCACTCAACAGCCTTACCAAGAAGCACAAATGAAAAAAAAAGAAATAAATGGAAAAAATCAAATAAAAAACATATACACTGAGAGATATACATATTAAAGGGTCACTCCTGTTACAAAACCCCACATTACCATGGTGACACTTCAGTTCAGAGCATTACCATTCATCACCTTTTAACCAAGCTTCATCCATGTCCTCATCTTTGGGCACTATGGAATTCTTTATGGCAGTGTATATAGACTGTACACCTGTCAGTTGCCTCAACTGGAGAAATATAAGTATGTCTACATCTTTGAGAGGAGATTCAGGGTTCTCAGTACACCAATCATAGACAAACTGTGATGCAAGTGTTGATTTCCCGAACCCAGGATCAGCCTCGATGATCTTTCTATTTGACTTAGTTTTGGGGCTGCTCAGAATATCGTTGTAAGAATCTAACGATTCTAGCACATCGGGCTTTTGCATGAAATCACCCTCCTGAGCCGAGCAGTAAATACCTCCCTGAACAAATATACTGTTAACCTTACACTTGTTCATGGAAGGAAATGGCTTAGCTGTTTCGTAGTGCTTTCGATAGGCTGTTTTTGCATACTTGATGAGATCGTTTTTCTTTCCTGAGATAAAAAAAAAAAAGAGTTTTTAGCACTTGAAAGGTTACATGCAGACATTGTGACCTTACTTCTGAAACAAACTTATCATCGAGTGGGTTTAAGTGAAACGGGAGTGCAGTATAAAACTCTCAATTGTGAAATTCAGTTTACATAAGGTTAAATATCAGTCACCAAGTATGTCTAGCGTACTTTGTAACTACTTTTTTATTGGTGACGTAACGTCAAATCATGTAATGGGTTACCAATTTTTATTATAAAAGCTACATATTTTTAAAACACTGATAGCAATAGATGCTTAACTGAACTTTTCTTTAACTATGTTGCACTCACCAAAATTCAAATTCTCATTATAGCGCAGACAAAGTCAAAGGATAGGGTGTCAAATATCATAATATATGCCTAATCATTGAGTTAATGTTAAATATCAAACCAAGAGGTACTAATCACTACCAATAGCGTTGAGCTTAAACAGAAAATCCATCCCCTCACTCTATAGAGCGTGGAACTGCCAATGTAACTCTAAAGTTCATTTATAAGTGAAAGAACGTCATCATCAGGTGGTATTACTTCCATGTCGTGCATGCTCTCATGTTATGGTGAACGTGTTATTTCACTATCAATCACTTAATTAGCATTGCTTACCCACTTGGTAAAAAATTACAGTGTGAAATTCAAATTATCAAATATTATTGTCATATACTATTTATTATCAAATTACTACAGTTATACCCATGAGCAGAAAGCAAATGTTAAGCGCATCAAATTGAAAAATGATACCATTATCGGTCTCACTAACTTTACTACACACCCTAGTTTGAACAATGCAACAAACAGTTACTTATTAAAAGAGAATATCAATGTCCTAAGGCCGTTTGTAAATGGGAATAAGTTACAAGTATACGAATTTAACTGGAATATGTTCTGTTTACCATTCTCTGCGGTCAGAGATTCAAAAGGAGAACACTTTCAGTTTCGATCCATTCAAAGAATATTAGCTACAAACTTGTTTTACCTAAAATCAAACAATAACCATTGGATACGTTTTGTGAGAACGAAAATGGGGCATTGGAATATTAATTTTTGGACATGTAGAATTATCTAAGAATTCCAGTAAAATATCTCATTCAGATGTATTGTAGACGGCTTAGACCTTAGGATCGAGAATATAAAAAAAAATACTATACACCTAATCATCTTGTCTTATTATTACACGCAAACTATTTTATCTTCAATTGTTAAATGAACAATATACCTCCAACTATATTTGATCAAACTTCACTTTCTCTTGAAAGTTGAAATTTATACTTTGCAGGTTTTCAAGAAATGTTCACTTAAAATATCCGATTTACCTAAACAAAATAGAGAACATTAAAGAACATACTCCCGTGCATTGATACTTGTAAATGAAAGAACAACTCCTTATTAAATAATCGATTCACCACTAACATTATAGCAAATCCTTCGAAAATTGCCAATCGCAGTAAATCGATGTAAGTAATGCGCATTCTTGGGACTTTTGCGAGTGCATACGAACATTCATGTATAAAGATAAGCTTTAAGTTACAGTACCTTCTAATTGAGCCTTAGAATGATCATCACTGGAACATAGTCTCCCTGTATGTTCCTCATACAGCTTTCTTACACGCATCTCAATCCCAGAAAGACAGATTTTCTTCAGCGCACACAGAAGTGTCATGATACTCGTTGGCTCTATTTGTCCTCTCTCTTCCATATAACGAATCATGAGAAGGCCTGAACTGGCTGCTGCATTGCTCAACTCTTCTATGACAACAGGCGGATATTCAAAGAACGTAGCAAGATCAAGAACAATTTTAACAGTCAGAACGGTAGCAAGTGCAACTTTAAAACTACCAAAACCTGTTGAAAATAACGAAAGAGGATAAAAGACACCTAACTAGCACATGGAGCACTCCTTCAGATATGAAGGAATGCTATAACAAGGGATACGTTAGTGATATGAACATGAATACTTTAAACTTATCGATCAAAATTTAATGACCTGGTAATCCCATTCACTTTCAAAAGTTTGATTTAAATATGATATTATGTTGTAAATATATATTATATGATATCCGCATTAAAATTCGCCAATGTTATGTGTTTTTATAAAAGAAAGGTGAAGATGACTTCGCAGCTATATTTGAAACGCAACAGTGTACCGTGGATTGTAGATAAAACAGCCTAACACAATAAAAGACAACATACCTACTAAATGAAAATGGTTCGGCTTTCAAACTTACCGTTTACTGCCTTCTTCAAATCTGGTATGATGTCCACGGGATTAAAATTGGCAGCCATCTTAGGTCTGTAATTTTGCATGCAAAATAATCATTAATTTGACGGTAAATTCTATTTAAAGTTCCACAGTCAAGGCATTTAGGCCTACTGCTTATTAGCTATTGGCTGATAAATACTCCATACAAAATTTCGAATGCTCTACAGTGGCACTGCTCACAGCTTACACTCTTAACTAATGATTTGAATAAATTACTATAGTTGGTTTTACCCGGTGTTTGTTCTTTAAATCGATACATCAATCAATCGATTGATCCTATCCATCCTATCCATCTAATCCGTCCTATCCATCCTATCCATACTATCCACCCTATCAATCCTATCCATCCATACTATCCATCCATCCTATCCATATATCATATCCTTCCATCCATACTATCCATCCATCCTATTCATCAATCAATCCTATCCATCCATCCCATCCATCCATTATATCCATTATATCCATCCTATCCATCCAATCCATCCAATCCATCCTATCCATCCTATCCATCCATCTTATCCATCATCCTATCCATCCATCTTATCCATCCATCTTATCCATCCATCCTATCCATCCATCTTATCTATCCATCCATCCTATGGATCCATCCTATCCATCCATCCTATCCATCCATCCATCCCTCCTATCCATCCCTCCTATCGATCCATCCATCCGATCCATCTATTCATCCTATCCATCCATCCTATCCAGTCCATCCAATCCATCCTATCCATCCATTCTATACATCCATCCATTCTATACATCCATCCTATCCATTTATCCATCCATCCTATCAATCTCATCCATCCTATCCATCCATCCATTCTATCCATCCTATCCCTCCATCCTATCCATCCATTCTATCTATCCAATCCATCCTATCCATCCATCCTATCCATCCATCCTATCAATCCATCATATTCATCTAGTCTATCCATCCATCTTATCCATCCATCCAAAATATCCATCATTCCCATCCATCCTATCCATCCAACAAATCCATCAGTCCATCCATCATATCAGTCCATCCTATCCATATTATACATGCATCCTCTCCAACCATCTTATCCATCCATTATGTTTATCCATCCTATCCATCCATCCTATCCATCCCTACTATCCATCCTATCGATCCATCCATCCTATCCATCCATGCTATCCATTCATACTTTGCATCCTATCCATCCCATTCATCCTATCCATCCATCCTATACATCCATCCTATCCATCCATTCATTTTATCCATCCATTCTATCTATCCATCCATCCTATCCATCTATTCTATCCATCCATCCTATCCATTCATCCATCCTATCCATCCATCCATTCTAGCCATCCTATCATCCACATCCATATCCATCTTATCTATCCATCCTATCTATCCAACCTATCCATCCATCCTATTCATCCATCATATCCATCCATCCTATCCATCCATCCTATTTATCCAACCTATCTATGCATCATATCCATCCATCATATCCATCCATCATATCCATCCATCATATCCATCCATCCATCCTATCCATCCTATGAATACTTTCCATCCATCCTATCCATCCATCCTATCCATCCATCTTATCCATCCTATCCATCCATCCATCCAAATTATCAAACCTATCCTTCCATCATATCCATCCAACATTTCCATCCATCCTATCCATCCATCCTACTCATCCATCTTATCCATCCATCCTATCTATCCATCTTATCCATCCATCATATCCTTCCATCGATCCTATCCATCCATCCACTCTATCCATCCTATCATACCTATCTATCCATCTTATCCATCCATCCCATCCATTTTATCCATCCATACTATCCACCCATCCATCTTATCCATCCATTTATGTTATCAATCCTATCCTTCCATCATATCCATCCAACATATCCATCCATCCATCCTAATCATCCATCCTATCCATCCATCTTATCCATCCATCTTATCATCCATCCTATCCATCCATCATATCCTTGCATCGATCATATCCATCCATCCATTCTATCCATCCTATCATACCTATCTATCCATCTTATCCATCCCATCCCATCCATCCTATCCATCCATACTATCCACCCATCCATACTATCCATCCATCCAAATTATCAATCCAATCTTTCCATCATATCCATCCAACATATCCATCCATCCTAATCATCCATCCTACTCATCCATCTTACCATTCCATCCTATCTATCCATCTTATCCATCCATCATATCCTTCCATCGATCCTATCCATCCATCCATTCTATCCATCCTATCATACCTATCTATCCATCTCATCCATCCATCCTATCCATCCATCTTATCCATCCATCATATCCATCCATCATATCCATCCATCCTATCCATCCATCCTATCCACCCATCCATCTTATCCATCCATCCATTTATCATATCCATCCATCCTATCCATCCATCTTATCCATCCATCATATTTATCCATCATATCCATTCATCTTATCCATCCATCATATCTTTTCATCCATCCTATCCATCCATGCTATCCTTCCAATCCATCCTATCCATCCTATCCAACCATCTTATTCATCCATCTATGTATACATCATATACATCCATCCTATCCATATCCATCCATCATATCCATCTATCCCATCAATCCATCAATCCATCCATCCTATCCATCCTATCAATCCATCCTATCCATCCATCCTATCCATCTAACATATCCATCCAACATTACCATTTATCTTATCTATCCATCATATTTATCCATCATATCCATCCATCATATCCATCCTTACATCCAATCCATCCTATCCTTCTATCCTATCCATCCTATCCATCCATCCTATCCATCCCATCATTCATATCCATCCATCTCATCCATCCATCTTATCCATTCATCCTATCCATCCATCCTATTTAACCATCCTATCCATCAATCATATCATCCTATCCATCCTATATATCCATCTTATCCATCATCCTTTCCATCTTATCCATCCATCCTATTCATCCTATCCATTCATTCTATCCATCCATCCTATCCATCCATGCCTCCGTCCACCAACCTACCTACCTATCTACCTATCTATCTATGTATATATCTGTTCTGATTAATAAAAGTATTTGTTACTTTACCAAACTAGCTTCTTTGGGAGGGGGGGTGTGGAAATGTTAACATACGCATTTTTAGTTCCATAACAATCTTTTTCTGCTAATATTAATTATTATTAAATACTATTATTAATTTGGTGTTTTGGAAATATTCTCTATTGGCAAACGACAGTTGCTTTTCTTGGAGAAAGTAGGCTGCAAATTGAAAGAATTTAATAGCAGGATCCAGTCGATGTAGGCATAATCACACCATAAGACACATCATAACAGAACTACATAGTAGAAAAGATAGCGTTTCCATATGTGTGGTTAGTTTACTAAATACATTATTTACTATAGCATTAGCTGCTACACTTACCAGTTAGATATTTCTGCCAGATACTTTCAATAAGACTGGGGTAATCAACACTTCTCGCATAACCGATGGAATCTGTCAACCGATAGAAAAATTAAAATTATTTAATAAAGAAAGTGGCGTCAACCTACGTTGGTGAAAAACCAAACGTAGTTGTTATGGTATTTAACAATATTGAAGATGTAAATAGTATAAAGAGTTTCTTTTATGTTGATATCTTGTTCGTGCATGATCGTGTTCGTTCAGCCGTTGAAAGTTTGTCACCATGGCCTTAGTATTGACGCAACCAACATAAAAGGCATTGAAATAGTTTCTAGTAATTTAAGCATTCCGTACAATATCTTGCAGTAGAAAAGCTGCGACTTGTCAGTAAAACACATCTAAGTACACGTAAAGCTCTATTACCACGTCTTCCCCGGATATCATCAGGTAAAATCGAGTCGATCGGAAAATATAGTGACAAAGATATGTTAGGAATGTATCAACGGAATGTGCTGAGAATTTGATAAAATGGTTCATGTCTTGCTTCACCAATTATAATAACGATCAAATGATAGCAAACTGATTGTATTTGTGAAAAATGTACTTTGGTGTGAAAATGTAATGAGGGTTACCAGGAGAACATGGTGGGGGGGGGGGGATGGGGGTGTTAGACAGGGGTAAATATATCAGATGAGGTTCCATCAATTGAAGTATACAATCAATTTGTTTTCCTTTTTTGCAGGGGAGACTCATGTAAAATGCGATGGTTAATGGTAGAATAGGGGTGGGGGTTGTCGGTGAAGGTGATTGAAGTTCGAAGAAATGTTAACAAACTTAGTGTTATAGTATCCGCGTTATTTTTATTTTGCGTTTTAAAATGACAGTTACTATGGAGTTGGTATCGCATTTTGCAAGACGCTTCGCCAAGGTCGTTGATTTGGAAGATCGGAGATATTTAATGGAAGACAAGGAACATGAGATTTGGAAAAGATTGTAAATATATACAACGTAAATAAGGAACGAATGCTTCAGTTTCAGTATTTACTTTCCTTAGGAAGAGAATATCTTGCTATTGCTGAGTATGTATCAGAATTATATTTATTCTACGAGGAAATGGAGGTTTGTGATTCTAATGTGTCTAGCATAAAACGTCGTATGTAGAGTAGCCGAAATAGCGAATTACACACCACTGTAAAGATTACTGAACCATACATTGGTTGTATGCAATGGCTACGCACAGATGTTTGTAGGATTGTGTACGGATTGCTGTATTGTTAAAACAAGAGCAGCAACGCTACAGAAGCTCATGTAACCATCTATTTGAGATATTTATTTTTTCTTGTGCATAGGACATACGCGAGATAGCGGTGTTATTTCCTTTCATCCAATCTCCTCTCCCCTTGCCTTATGCTCCTTCTTAGCAGCCATACTTTGTTTAAATAATAGAAGGTTGTAAACATTTGTTTTGAATAAAAGACATAATTTTTGTATTTAATTTTTGCCCTCTCAATTAGTACCCAACATAAGTATGTAAGTTATAACTCTAACGTACCGCTGGAATGTTACGTTACAATAGCTTTGTATCTTGAATACAATATATTCTTCGTCTGAACCACATGTAAATGTTCCCCGCTATATCAATATAGTGAACGGCTAATATGGCTACATGGTCACCAACATCGATTATGGTCGTATCACCGCATTTACAGCTTGTACGCATGCTCACATGTACGTCATGTATTTGGTACCTTCTCAGAAAGTAAAACTATATTTTACATGCGGATCGTAGCAATGTGCCATTCAACCTTTATGTTTGTCGCAGGTACTTAGGTATAACCTGCATAATGAGTAAGGTAATGAGTTTCTACTAAATGCAAATTACCGTAATCCTCGACTCTTAACATTAATTTGAAATGCACTAGTTTTTGTGAGGTCGGCTACACCGAAATAGAACTTTAAGACATGCAGTTAGGTTTTTTACAGAAACTTTAAACTACAAATGCAGTGAAGGGACAAATACACGCACAGAATACAGACAGGTTAATACAGAGGTTAACAGAGTGAGATTCCACTACCAAAAGTCTTTTCAAGGGATGTTATTCCCCCGTCACGCAACAATATCATTGGGGAAGTGGTGAGGAACAAATTACAATATGTTGACTTAATATACTTTAGAGGTACCTGTACAAGTATAGGTTTTCTAGTTGTAGATAGCTATTTCATCCGACGTGTGACACGTGACCCATTTACTGTAAGAAGTGGCGGGTACGTTTACTCACCTTTCTTAATTCCTTAATAGATTAGAAAATCTATAAATTATTAAACAAAGAAGAAGCACACCACATAGGATAGTTCAAAATCAACAGCAAATGCAAATCACACACACACATGCATCCAAAATGGAACAACTCGGATTGACACTAACTGGGGTATAAATACAGTCTAGCGTGTCTGTCTTTGTGTGTTTGTAGGGGGGAGTGGTGGATTCCATCTGAGTCACCAGGTCTTGCACTATACCCACTTCACTTAATTCCTCCATTTATTAGTACAATCTATTAACCGTATTTACTTACCTAATGAGGGTTTAGTTAGATGTCCTTTGTTCTGGTGTAAATAACATTGATTCAACGACCTTTAGTTTCAATAATATGGGAATCCTTTATTGTTATATTCAATCCTTGTATTATTGGTTCCGGTGTCGAATGGTCCTGGAATGGGAGGTTGTGTCCAAATGTTTGGTTGAGGAAGTGGTGATGAACATACAATACCATAGCAATAGATCAAGCCTTTGTAATCTAAGGTCAATGTGACAGTATCGGAACTCCATTACAAAGCTAGGCAATATCCAAAATGTGCAGACAACAATCCGATGTACAAAGCTATTTGGAGAAACACATCCACTACTTCATGTATTACCGTTATCGCCGTGTTAAACCTGTCGTTACAACTGATGTGCCATACGTTCTGATTTGAGTAATTGTATCACACTTATATACTGCTTACTTTTATTTGAAAGCTTTACTAAAATACGAGTCATTTCTTCAGTAAATGCAATAACATAACAAATCTATTCATATGTATCCAACCGAGGCAGAGGTCACACTACATATACAATAGCAGGGAAACACCAGTTACTAAATTTATACACTGATGACGGGAAAGCCATTTTAACCATCGGTATATACAATAAGACTGGCATCTAGAACTTGCAACGCTAGCGTAAAATATTGACATGATATCCTCGAAACCAGCATTAATATGACTCCTTATACGTCCCCTACTGGACGTGTCCCGTCTATACCAGAGCCGCCGGAAAATGAGTGAAACTGAATAGTCTGGCAGTGTGCGGGTGCTTACGACTATGACTGGTCACGAATAAGCCAGTGTTAAGACGCATCGTTTTGTTGAGGCGACTGGACATGCTTTCTCGAGTGCTGGTCGGTGACGTTCGTGCTGCGTGTGCCGGTTCATGACTAGGACTTGAGAAAACTTTGGACACAACGCCATGTAGCCGAAGACGTTCGGCGTTGGAAGATTTTTGGAAGGGACGTGGGTGCTTGGGTGAGCAACATCAATCCTTCGATAAACACGCAATGAGCCAGTATACATGATGAGGGATGAGGGAGGAAGGGAGGAGGGAGGAGGGAGGGAGGAAGGGAGGAAGGAAGGAGGAAGAGAGGAAGGGAGGAAGGGAGGAAGGGAGTAAGTTTGTAAAATTGTTATTGGGGATAAATGATTTGTACATTTTATAGAAAAAAGACAATGGCCATAATGATCATCACTAATTTTGCTCAAGTTGACACATGTCAGCATACAACATCACCAAATATTGACAATGTTTATCTCCACTAATATAATCAAAATGCTATCAGGATGTGGTTTTAAGCCATAGATGCAAACAATTCACAGCAGTTGTGTTTGAAAATAAACTTTAGCCTCCGGAATAGAGGAATAGTCTTACGTAAATGGTGCAATGAGGCAGATCTCTTCACAGCGAACACCACGGCAAGAATTTGTCGCAACAGCAATACCCTTTCATGTTTTGTATTTGATATAAGAATATTATTCGAGCAAGAATGGCTGCCATAAATATCAAGCTCAGGGAAGCAGTATCTGCATCTTCATTTGTCATATAACTCTCGCTCAACATTGTTCTCCACCAAACGTGAAACGTCTCAATTTGTTGTGCATATTTACAAGTGATATCAGGTATTTTCAGCAGAACCATTTTACTATCATCCCTAATTTCCGTTAAAGTTTTAACGGTTGCAACACAATGTGAAATACAATTTTATTTGCCCCTAGTTTCTCCGTTCTATAGTTGTAAATAACGTTACATTGTATACATACAGCCTTACCCTATAGGTTACAATGGTAGGCTACTTTCGAGATACACTTCCTTATTCAGCAACGATTTCTCTAGTGCGCAATCACGGAACTCGGGTGAAACTGACGGACGTATAAG
>JAAAKB020170725.1:0-12063 GCA_010014835.2 Apostichopus leukothele | reverse complement strand
TCATGTTAAAATAGCAGAGAGGGTTCATTTGGTTGAAGTTTAGTGTGGCAATATTTTAAGCAGCACTTTTAGTTTAGTCAGAAATGTGTTCCAATGAGTATGTTCACCAGGGTCAAGACTTGACATAATTTACATAAAATCACAGAATATTTCTTCCTTTTACAGCACTATGTAATTGCAGAATCCCTTACTTGAATACTGACAAGTACCTGAAAGCTTATTTGCCATCCACATAGTAACCTGCTATGTTTGACTTTTTCCATGTCACACTGGCCTTTAAGCTGTCACAGCGGTCAGTAAAGACTTCTGACTGATACGTAAAAAGTGTTACATTTATATTTACAGTACTGTGAACAAAAGGCTAGCTGTTTGCATAAATTTTATTAAATTTAAGATCCGGTGCCCATTTTGCAATCATAATATGAACAAATAATTCAGAAAAGTAACACAAATTCATTACAGCAAATGTTTGTGTGATTTCCCAATTTTTTTTTTAATGCATTATTTCGGCTGTAAACAGTTTGCAAACTTTGTTTTTATTCTTTGTGTAATTTTGATGGATTAAAAGTAACACATTGTGTTTCCAGGTATCATTAATTGTTTCCCTGGCTCTCGATTATGTTTCACTAGAAAGTCTAGAATGTGGCGTATATATCCAACACAATGTGCAGCTTTAATATGTTTTATGCCAATAATTTGAAGGTTTCTGTACTGTACAATTAACAAACCGTAAAACCTTCACACTGTATTGATACAAAACACAAATGACTTGCATGAGGCAATTATCTGCAGCCATACCAGCCAATTTGGTTTTTGACTGTCCTTGAATATTTAAAAAAAAAATCAGCCTTGGAAACAAAGAGGAATGTCTTCAAGTCAGTCTCACTTGTACTATACTAAGGACATTATTTGTAAATTACTGTTTTTTAGTTCAATTTCATGTAAAAGATCCAATATATTACTTACTTATTGTTAAAACTCTTCGATACAAGTAATCGACCTTTAATGACCCAAAAAATATATTGCCAATTTTTTTCTTGGCGGTTATTTGTTAGTATAGAATGGCAACAAGCTATGTATTTCATGACAATTCTCTGGCAACTTAAGTTGTGAAGGCAGCTGCTGAACTAGCCTTATATCCAACTAATCCGAATCAAATGACACAGGATTCGATGGATTTGCTCTAGAATGTATACCAGTATTAAAGGGGAGACATACCCTACATTTACTTTGTTCCTCGCTTACCTGTCTCCTCACAACCTTAGCACTCGTTCTACCGTGCCTGTTATGTCCATGGTAATCCAATCGAAAAAACACGTGTAGGCACTTAGAATGGTAGAATGAGAAGGAGGGGCAATGACCGGGGAGCTGGTCATGGAGGGCACAGTGTTAAAGGGTTACCATGGACATTATTGGCACGGTAGAACGGGTGCTAAGGTTGTGAGGAGACAGGTGTAAGCGAGGAACAAAGTAAATATCCAAACCAGTAAGGTTTGCATTTTCCATCATCTTTGGCACATATATGACAGAGATCTTTGTGAAAACAACTGGCCGAAATAACTAAGAAAATTCTTGTTCCATTTGGGAGATATCGCAGTTTGTTCATGACAGGTATCTCTGTATGACACAAACCAATGATAATGGTTGACTTTGTGTCTTTGAAACTTTCAAAAGAATGAAACTTATTTTCACTTATTCTGATAATGCCCCGACGAAAGTTAAATATGTAATAAAAAAAATCTGTTACCAGCACTGTCCAGTGACTTTGTAGAACTACAAGTTGTTACATGTGCATTTTGAATTGATTCATGCCCGACGGAAATACTTTGATATTCTGCGCTATACTGTACGTTTATATATAATTAAACTGATATATGACATTTCCAAAGGTTGCTTTGAGTTTTCTCATGCTGATAATATTCTGTTGTGTGAAGAATTATTCTGTTTGTTGAATTCCCCCTGGGAACTGATGTAGGCTTTTTGAATTCCCAGCATGTAAAATTCAATAGAGTACAGCAATTACTAAATAGCCTGACAACGTTAACAAAGCACATTATTCTGAAGCATCCACAATACGGTTCTAAGGATGAACAGAAACGTACTGAAGTACAGTGAACTTGAATTTTGTTTTTTTTTCTTGTTTTGTTGCTGTTGTTGTTACTTAAAGTTTTTTGGATCTTTTGTCTGTTTGTCTGTGCCGATAAAATGAACCCATATAGGTTATATGAATGAGTTTTAACTTTTTGATTATATTATTACCAATTTAAAAGGAACCATATAGTATTTATGTACATTATATGCTTCATGCAGAGTCCTTTCTATAACACTTAATCGTTCCTTCGCAGTGTTCTGCTATATTTACGTAAATATCTGTCCATTGGTGCTATTTTTGCCAGAGCTTATGGCTTTGCATATTAAACCGACAAGAGATAAAGAAATTTAACCGTTACACTATCCAGGTTTATAAAGAAGAATTCAGAAAAAGAATTAACAAAATGTCAGTGTATTTTTCCCCCTCTTCGTTTGGTAATATTAGGACACCTGAAGGCTAAAGCTATTAGCCTAAAGCAATATGAAATTGTTTTGTAATGAAACTTGGCTTATTCCCTCTAATCCAATGCCATTGAGGAATGAATTAGTTTACTCAGGCAAGATAAGTACAGCCCTGTTGCATATAAATGTACCTTGTGTACGAGGCACAAGGGTTTTGCTCTGGCGTGATGCGGAAAGGTGTTTCTAGTTAATGTCCGCTTGGATTCGCGTCTCCAAGTTTTTAAGATGTAAATTGATCATGGTCGGTCGCTCCCAGAAATGTCAAGCGCAATGTCCTGTCCTTGTTGGCATCGGGCTTGCTCAAGCCTGAATCTAATCGAAGTTGAAATCTAGATCTTTGTTTTTCGTAGATGTATTTTAAGCTTTTGAAACTATGTCAATATGTGACTTTGTTCGAGTTGTTAATGGAACACCTGTAAACCTGCCTGCCTTCCTGTTTTGGGGGGGGGGGGGGTTGGGGAGAAATTATGTGTACATGTAGGTTAAGGTCAGAACTATGGTCTTCATGAGACAAGTTAACTTCATCCATTATGCACCGTTCCTCCTGGTTACAAAATAATGCAACCATTTCCTGTAAATATCAAACAGTCATGTCCTGGGGGTAGCTGTGACCTATATCAATCACACTGTTTGCTGAATTCATTACCATTAATTTGGGATTCAGTATAATTTATCAATAGCTATAAACAAATATGAGATTATCAAATTATGTGTACATGTACTGAAGGTCAAGGTGAGAACTATTGCTTGTTTACTTTGATAAGATTATGCAAAAGTTGATTGATTTGACTTCATGAGACAAGTCAACTTCATAGATAGCAAGATCCTCCTCCTCACAAAATAACGCAACAATTTCCTGTAGCTGGGGAATATGCTGCAACCTGTATTTATAATCACGCTGTTTGCTGAATTCATTACCATTAATTTGGGATTCAATATAATTGATCAATAGCTATCAATTTATGAGATCTAAAAATATCTAGATATTTCCATACAGGTGTTTAGATAATAATAATTATTTTTGTCCTTTGCAGATAAATAAGCGGTTACAGTACAATCTGTCATCTGCTGATAGCTACTAATATGTAAATGATATTGATGTGTACATATCTATTTTCTTTGGGATTTTACATTAAGATACAATGCTACAGTGCTACAGTAATTAAAGGATAATAGAAATATATACAGTTAGAATTTACTTCATTCACCTCAATCACCTCTTACTGCGCCTGTCTCCACCGCTCTACCAAATATACAAACTGGACGTAACATTCTTGCAGTACAGTATATACCCCAATTGACCCTCTGAGGTCACTGCCCAGTCTTCCTTCGAAATCGACCAATCAGAAGTTCTACACCGCATTTGGACTTGGATTTATAATCCATCTGAATCCGCTTGTTATCGATCTGAAATTTTGATAGATCAGAGTCTGTATGTAATGTTTAGCAAAGGTAACATCATCATTTCATAAATATCCAAACCAGTTAAATTTAAACACTGAATTGCGAATGAGCTTCCGACAATTAGGAAAGAATACATCTAGCAGAGAAGAGGTAGTTTAATTATTGTGCAGTTCCTATATGACATGTGTATTGTGCAATTTGCTCTTTCAAATGATATGAATAAATTTTTGTATCTTATACATCACCAACGGATAGAGTTTTATAGTACAAAGACTCAGAGTTCAAGAGGAATGTGTGTTAGAACATTCTCTTCAAGCAAACTTGAAAACTAACTTAGCCAGCTAGAAAAATGTACTAATGTTGTGCTGCAGACTATCACAACCTTTTAGTTCACTGCATGACGTGATTGGTATAGTAGGAGAGGGGGGGGGGGGGAAGGGAGGGAGGTAGGGAAGAAAGGTAATTAAGGGTTGAAGACAGGAAGGGGATGGTATGTGAGGGTCGGTTTCAGACCACAGGAAACATAACAACGATGGGTACAAACTTGTTTAACTACATGTAGGGTAGTGACAGTTACAAACAGTGGCAACATAGGAAAAAGAAAATTTTAGATTTATAAACAACTTGAAGAGGTAAAATCATTCCTCTTAAAATTTTTAAAATGTCTTTTTGATCTATCAATTGGTTGTCTGTATATATGGACACAACTGTGAGTACTGGCAGAAGTTACTGTGAGTTGAGTATATTGTGGAACAGTGTTAACAAAACATTGTTAACAAGTACCACACAAAAGTTTTACATGATCCGTATCATACAACAAAATAATACATGCTTTTCGGTGAATGCGTTTGTTTTGCTAGTAGTGTGTCTGATAGATTGTTTGCAGACATGGGGAGGGCATTTGTAGTTTGTTCATGGAAGCATGCAATCAATCAAAATATATAATGAGGATCATTTTCGATGTAGAAAACACAAAACCAAATCACTGTAACGGAAGGTTGTTTGTTTCCAGTTTTTTGGTATGAGATTCCAATCACCTAAATTACTTCTAATGATTGGGCCTAAGTGGAATGCACTTACGTCATAGTTCAAATCCATATGTAGCTAACTACAGTAGTTTTAGTTCAACTGCCTGTGCCATTGTGATGGTAAATATGCATGTGTGTGTATGTGACACTTTGGCTTATGTGGAAACATGTTAGCCAAACAGAACACGGTGGTTATAACTTCATACTTTGTATAATTTGGTTCCATTGGTTGCTGAACCATCTTTTTAGATTTACATTGAAGGGATCTTGTAAAAATGTTGTGTTGATTTTCAGTTGACAACTTTAAAAACTGAAATGCATCTCTGTTTTATATAATAATATACACAGTTTGTGTATAAGTACATGCAATTCTGGTCACTTCTAAATACCCAAACCAGGAAGTTTTGTGGACTTCTTTAAATTGCAAATATCAACTAGATGCAAAGTACATTGGTGAAGAGGTTTTCATAACTCATAGCGCGTACTCCCTCACCTCATATAACGTAAGCACTGTATCGTATTTACCTCGCTCTAGCATCTGGCACTTCTTTGTGTGCGTGTATGGCCATCTTTCTTCTGTAATTGCCATCCTCTAGTTACAGTATTGCTCTTCTATCGCTCTTGATAATCTCTAGATGCTCTAGATGCAAAGTACATCGGTGAAGAGGTATTCATAATTTATCGGTAAGGTCAACATTCAGTTCAGGTCAACAGACGTCAAAGAATGAAAATCTTTTTATGTTTTCTAACCTGCTAGGTACACATGAGTGCATTGTACCCTGCTGGTCACATTATTAAATTCAGCAGTGGTCTCGCAAAACATGAAATCTTACCTGGAAAGAATCACTATAAGCCAGTTGGCTAGTTTCTGTTTTCTACAGGGTGAATTGTCATCAGATAGAAAACCTACCTTGCAAGCATGAGACTTCTGTCTGTGATATTCGTTCCCTACAAACATACTTTTGGTAGATAGATTATTAATCGTTTAAAAGTGAAATGCAGGGACATCCTTCTTGTTATTGAGTGTCCTAACTTCCTAATGATCTATTAAATGAGATTGCCATACTTTTAAGTCAATGTGGGATTGTTGATGTGTTATGGCAAGTCAAAGTTCAAATGAAAGGAATGCCTGTTGGAATCACTTTTATGGCATTTTGGCTCAAATATTGCATGCATTAATATATTTTCTGAATGTAAATGTTTCTAGCTTTTACATGTTGAATTAATCATCTCATAAAAATCTTTATTCCGGAAAGATTGGATATACGTGCACCGCAAGGTATCTGGAACTACGTTGTTGTTCATTTTCATGTGTGTTTTTCAGTTTTGTTTTTATAACAAATTGATTTTAAAGCATTAAATTCAGTTTAGTAGAAGGTACTCACAGAGGCATCCCAGTAGACAGATCCTTTGGTTAAAGGAAGACTTTCGACAAAACTTTGTCATATATGCATGTCCCAGTCCAAGAAAAAGGTAAAACTTGGGAGCTGGTATCATTTCTATAGCTGTTCTAATGTTCGAGATATTCTCACCTTTAAAATAAATGCTAAATCTCTTGAATACTCTAAATTGTTTTATAAATTCTAAGAGACCTCACCCAAAGCAATTGTTCTAAACAATTACAGGGCACCCTTACATGGCATTCAATACCACTTGTTCTTGACGGATTTGTAATGTACTCGAAGCCATGAAAAGTCCTATGTATTCCCATTGAGTTCTGTATTGCATCTTAGGAACTGACCTAATGGTCTGTGTGTTAGACTATGCAGTCCAGCCACTTTAATTGATGACTCTCAGATGTTTAAAGGAACATACAGTGGTTTATTTATAAAAATACAACCTGGACTTCTAGCAGTGTTTTTAAAACGGTCTACAACATTTTAAAATTAATGTCACGCTCAAATCATCCTTGGAAAGCTGTAAGTTGTCGTCTCAGTCTAATGGTATGATGGCATGTATTCTACTGTCAAAGGAAACAATAACACACTTGAAAACATGATCTGTTACTTTACATGCAGTCTACCAAAACTCCAGGAAGGATGAAGTTAGAACTTCAGAGGTGTGCAAGTGAAACAGTAAGATAATACATCAAATTTGTTGGGCACAACAGTTTCTCTTTTGGATTAAACCTGCGGTCTGCAGACTATTACGACCTACCTCCCAGGAATTTCTGTGACGTCTGAAGCACACCCCACCAGACCCCCCACCCCTCAGAATCGATGCTCAGAGTGAATGAAAGTTAGCTTGGACTCTGGAAAAACAAGCTCTGAAATCTGTAGAATAAATTTTCAGATGTCTGGAACAATCCAGCGACCCACTGAAAATTATTGCAACCCACTTGTTGGTCTCAACCAATAGTTTTTCGGACCATTGGATTAAAGGGTCATAAATCAAAAACCAAGATTTGTTTTTAAAGGCCAGTTGTAAAGTATGATAACAATTGCTATATATAGCGACTGTAATGTTATAATTACATAGCGGGAGTTACACGTGGAATGGTAGCTTGAACTCACAACCTTATTACCTCTCTAGGAAGCAGGGGTTTCCTTTAATCTAATTGACCCTCTCAGAGTAATATTTCAACGACGATGACAGACAATTAAAACGAGTAACTATAATTTGTGATCCAAGGTTTGATGGTCTCATCCTGCTTATCGCATGTGAAACATTCAATGCAAACGGTGCCACTGACCTGAATCATGGTACAGGCCACATTCAGTTTGTGATTCACACCGAAAAATAACTGCCATATTTGCACAGACTGAGACACTATAACTGACTAATTAAAACTTCTAATTTTCTTCGGAAAGGGCAAAGGGATGTCCATATAGACCCGGTGGAGGAATGGTTTTACGTTGTCACGAAAAGTTCCGATAACTTTTGAGTTATCATAATGGACATTTCCTCTTTTCCTTTCGGTAACAAAGGTTAACGAAGTATTATAAATTGATTTCCTTGGAAGAGGTCATTTGTTTGAAGGTTCTTGGGTTGATACTAATTTCACAGTTTGCTCTCTATTAAATGTCATCGTAAAAAAAAAAAAAAGAATAAAGAGAAACAGCAGTCAATTAATATGCCACAGTGAAATGTACATTGCCTAATTCTGAATCATAATTTGGTGTTGACAGCTGTCTCGATGGTTAATACACATATAACAGTCAGTGTGTGACATATTGTGGTGCAGCTAGCCTATAGATGATGGAAACTTAGGCTGTATGAGTAACCAGCAAGTTTATAATGGAGAGGGTGTGGTCTTGAGGTCATTCAAACCTGAAATTTAGAGGGGACTGTGATCATCCCCCTCCCCCAAAAGTAAAATAAATTAGACATCAAATGGTGTATTCTGAGACATTTTTAGACTATAAATAGTGTAAATTAGGTCTTATTGCAGGGTTGTACGAAAAATACTTATGTTTCTTTTATGTGAGGTTTATTAAGGGGAAGGAGGGGGGGGGGGTGTACACCCACATAGCCCACTCTGGATCTTTGTCTGGTAATATTTGCACCGGAGCCTGGAAT
Source organism: Apostichopus leukothele (assembly GCA_010014835.2). Taxonomy (NCBI): domain Eukaryota; kingdom Metazoa; phylum Echinodermata; class Holothuroidea; order Aspidochirotida; family Stichopodidae; genus Apostichopus; species Apostichopus leukothele. Next base: position 3,559 of record JAAAKB020170725.1, on the reverse strand, counting down.
TGTTACCTTTACAACGTTATTCAGGTAGAGGTTTGATTATTGTGTTCAGAAAAATCCACTTCAGATACCTTTATAGGTCAGCCGTGGTACACATTGCTGTGTAATAATATCTTTATGTGGGCCTAAGCAAGGTTTGATTGATCTGACCCAGAACTATCTCAGAACTAACCTTGTTGAAATGGTAAAAGTTGTTATAGAAAGAAGATAAAAGAAACCCCTTAAACATGAAACCTCTTCATAGAATCAATTAACCAAGGCCATGGGCAAATATCAGAGGACCTCAAGACAGTCTTGGTTTTCAAGATGGCCATGCACAAGGAAGAGAAATTTTAACCGACAATCGGCGAGATTCAGTGAAAAGCCTTTCAATTTCAAGCAATAACCTGACAAAGGTATTAATAGCCACTGTGCTTTTGTGTGTAACTGGGTTTGTTTTGGAAAATGATTATATCTCAGTGCCAAGCTTGCTGAAGCAAGAGTGGACAATTTGTTTAAAACTGCAAGTTACGACTTCCCAACTTTATCTCTAGTTTGTCTACGTATGTTTGACAGGAAAAATTCATTTGTAATCTTGACTTATGATTAACTTCCAATATAGTATTAATTGACTTCTCATAAGTTATTAACATAAATTAACCTTTAGCTTAATTTACTTTATACCTCTAAAAGGGAGCACGTAAATCTGAATGTCGTGGTGAAGTTAACATTAGATTCCTACGTTTGCCATTTCTGTGATATGAGATGAACATCATTGGAAGTTGTTAACTGTTGCACAACATGTGAATTTAAGTGAACAGGTATGCTCTTCTAGATTCACATTCGTATTGATCCAAAAAGTTCAGTTACAGCTTAGCATTAGAATGACGACGTACAAGCGACACATTTTCAAGGCTTTCTAAGTTGCACTTTTAAAAAAAAAAAATTATTCTGTTCTCAGATCTATGCTTCATGTTCATAATAATTGGATAAAAATCAGAGCATGCTTTGTTTTTACTTAGCTGAACTTTAAAAAATGTTCAATATCAGAGTGAATAATCCTTTACTCAATCAGTATAAAAGTTAGCTTATAAGTACAACGTACACCTACAGTAGCTAATTGGCCCATATTCAGTACATTTGTTGTGTGTGATAATCTCATTCAAATCTGTTGACATTTTTCGAAAAGCTCTTTTCGTTTCCAAGATATACACATTTGTTTTTTTAATAAATCTGGGAAACTAATTAAACATGTGCAAACTATGACGTGGAGTGTTGCCTTATATCCAAATTGCTTATTTTAGGCCTTAATTAGTTATCCCCTAATTACAAGCCCAAATATATCAGTGGAAGAATGTGATGTTCCTCTTTGCAAAGAAGACAATAAAATATTTAAAAAAAAAATTGCTATATGTCACAAACTTATGTTTGGTGTCCTTGGAACAAAGGTTGTGAAAACAAAGGAATAACATAACAGAAAATCAGGCCATCACTCCCTTTACATCATCAATGTGCATAATAAGCTAATGTTTATTCATAACAAGACTTGTAAACAATGGTTAATCTTCGATGGATATTGTTGGGAGTTGCAGCTATTTTCATGATTTCTAGTGTCTTTTAGAGTGATTAGGACAATATTGTTCATCAGTGTCTGCAGACCTTTAATGGTCAGGGAAAAGGCCTGCTTTGATCTTGCAATTAAATTGCAAGAAATGTTTGGTAAAATTGTTGGAGTTATTAGCTAGCTGCAGCCAGTCAAAAAGTGATGCTTGAAATGCTGCTCGGTTAAAAGACTTCAATTGGTAACCAAGCAGATCACAGGAAAGATACTGTACAGTAGCCATGGACTGGAGAGTGAGGTGTCGGTTTTCTCCTATTCCAGAATTTTAGAGAGTTTTGTTTTTCTCTTGGATATTCTCTAGACAATCAAATGTAAATACAGTTTGAAGGATAAATGTCCTTCATGGATATATGCTATGTGTAATAGATATGGGGTAGTGTGCAATTGTGCATGCATCAACACCTACACTTGTCATGTATTAGAAAGTGTATGTTTGTCACCTACAGAATGATCTTACACAGATATTGTGAGTTCAACATAGGAAAAACTACAAGCTTTATTTTGCAATTAGGTTTGTAACTGCCATGTAATATTGTAATTTATTGGAATTTTCTCAGTCTATAACTAAATGAACAACGGAATGTGGTAACAGCAAATTTGGCACACATGATTCAAGAGTAACACACCATGTAAGTTTACATATAGTTTCAAATTGCAAAAAATGCAAACTGTTGAAGTTGATGTAATTTGTGAAAGTTAATTATTTGATTTTTTTTTATGTGATTTAAATGAACTATGGTAATCCAAAATGTATTTATGAACAGTATCGTTTGTCATTTTGCACATACCGATGCGATAACACATACTGTATTTGGTTAATTTGAAGCCAAATATATACCTTACTTTGTAGGCTTTTGATGGGGGGTATCAAATTCTTGATAAAATGCATTTACAAGACCATCTTGACCATGCACAGAGCAGTGTTTACATACAGTGTTGTGATCCTCTCGTCAGTTAGAATATGTGGTTTCAGCTGGTTATAACGCAGCACTTGGTAGAAACTTGCACTATTTATACGATGAGTGAATTAGAAAAAGAAACATGCTGAATATTGATTTTGCTTCGTCTAGAATGCGGACTAAAATGAAAATGCATTTCTTTTGGGTGACATCATTGCATTTATAGATTCTTGGCCTGGCTGGAAATTTTCAATCAGAGGTCTCGTATAGTTCAGACTGATACATTATTATCACTAGAGACGGCAACTGTAGCAAGGTTATATGCATGCAGCCATTCTGCATTTATATTAAAGTTGTAATATTTAGCTAGATGGATGAGAATCTCTCAGTATTTTTTTTCTCCCAGGCATATCATGCAATGGCGTATATAGACATAACGCTCAGTGCGACGAAGGAGCATAATGTGCTTGGCCTGAAACATTTGGCTATAAATCCTTACAAATCTTGTGTACAAATCCTGTTTACAAATCTTGTATACATTAGATTTGGGTAAATACAGTAATCTATGTCTCTCTGATGTCATAAAAGGAAGAAACTAGCAATTGCTTTTGTTGTTCTTCAAAATCAGAGGTTATTACAGAAAAACATAACGTTGGAAAGTAATTGAACTGTGTGTGTGACTTGATGTAATTTTTTTTATTTTGGTAACTGGTATCAGTACTGTAACTTTTGAAAATTTAGTAGTGATTTGCTAAATTATCCAAACTTGGGTCCTTTATAAACATATGTACATACAGTAAGTGATAATGGGAAACAAAAGACAGTACGATGTTTTGTCAAAGTATTCCACAATTCATTTAAAGTCTCAATGTGTGTTTGCCAAATTTGAACTTTGACCTTTCCAGCTTACTGCCTTAAAAGCTCAGTGCAAATAACACTGTTCTATGTAATTTACATATTAATAATCATTATTTTTATTGAGTTAAACATTTTGAGCTGGATAAAATTCGCCAGATTTTGTAACGAGTCGGTAGATTCTACAAACTTCAATCAAAATTTGCAA
>JAAAKB020170615.1:0-12064 GCA_010014835.2 Apostichopus leukothele | reverse complement strand
GATAGAGCGGATATTATAACTTAACTGGAAATATCGGGTCACCATAGTCCGCGACCTTTCACATTATACTCATTAAGAACGCAAGAGGGATTGAAGAAACCCGGAAAGGAGGATTATTCTTAAGAACGCACGCGGACTTGAAGTACCATTACGCAAGCGTGCACACTAAGGGTAGTATTAGCCCTTGCGGACTTGAATTACGGGTGCGTTTTTACGTGTTAACAAGGCATATGAGAGCAATGAGATACTTATCACAATTTGTTTAACCTATGTCGATTACAACAAAGTGATGAAGACCACTGGAATCACCCTACTTCATGTTAAAGTATTCCTAAATCATGTTATCATATAGTTGATGCATCGGCACAGACTACTGAATGCACTTATTTCTGTTTGCAAAAAGATGATGTAGATGAAAAGAGGAAGGATATATGCATGTCACTCAAAGCTTCATTTTTTCCTATTTTCTTGCATCCTCTTTCTTCTTAATAGTACATACTTTTTATATAAAGATACGTTGGTGTTCAACGCAAACTATGTACATTGGTTGGTATACGTGATGATGTAACCCATGCGATCGGTGCGAGCTTAATATGTATTATATTAGTTAAGGTTAGACCACAGGACCACTAATAGAAACAATAGGGCAATACACGGAGTTGCATATCATATTGCCAGCAAATCTACACTAAAAATGTACATATGACATTAGATCGCGTGACCTTTGACCTCAGTCATGATGGCAACTACATTTTTTTATAGAACCTGAAATTTCCATTAGTGGAGTGTATGGTTGCCTTTGGAATCGAGGTGAAAGGGCACGTAGTTAGAGGTCAAATGTATATGTGTAGGTCAATTCTGTGTCAAACAATCCTACACGGCTGTACCGATTTTCTTAAAACTCGGTGGGAAGGTACCCCAAGGTGAACATTGTGTCTCAAAAAACGTTAACAAAGGGCAAAGGTCAGAGGTCAAAGGTCAGAATTATTTAATATCGATGTTTGCCATAACTACAAGGACAATATTAAATTAACATAGAACCTTCACATGTATAATGGAAATGCTAAGTAATACTTTCATTTGATTGCCAGATCTAGTTCATATTACGAAACAGTAGGGCAGTCATACAAAACGCAATGGTTTATCTACAACTAACTAATATATTTCATTCAGCCTGCGTATTCCAATACGCATATGCTGTGTGCTGGTTTGATGAAATAATGGCTGAACGAAAAAAACTGTCAGAAGATTGTCATCGTGTTGCATAAATTATGTTTTCATTTGATTGAAACGTAGCTTTATAACTTTAGTGTGTATATCAATATACGATTTTATTTTGTTATTTAGGTGTACGTATAACGATGCACCCTTGTCTAATAATCTTAACTGTCTTTCTCTCATAATATTAACTGAATCAGTGGGTCTAACATTGTGTGGTGTCCTCACTTACACGCATTTCAGCTACATTGGTAATAACAGGCTGTACAGTGTGCACTTTATAGCATTAAATAAATGATCCATTACTTGGACGACCTGATGGACATTTCATATCTAGGTCCTTGCCTTTTGATGGAAGCAAAAACAACAATTGTATAGTTTCGTTGATTGGGACTAAAGTCTGCTAAGCAATTCCCATGTGATACCGTTGTTTGCCTTATCAGTCTATACTGGAAAAAGGCAATTGCTTTACAGTATGTTAATTGATAACGTCACCGTAAGTTAATGATGATACTTTGTTCCACTTGCTTTGTGTTATCATCGAATATATATAAATATATATAACAGTACAAGCGTGATGGACTTAGCCAACAACTAACAACTATATCGTATTACCTTCAACAACTTAAATATGATAATGAAAGAAGGAACAATTATAACCCCGATATTATCCTGTTTTCTCCATTGCAACACTTACACTTTCGACTTAGAACAAGGAAGTTCCCAACATTTGTTTCGCTTATTGTGTTCAAAGTAGGCCTTTTCTACCTTACAACTCCTAGCGCGATAGCAAAAAATACATTGCCAAACCACTTTCGTTGACTGTTAATTATCCTTAAAATAATTAAAGGTGTACTGTTTCTTTACTCAAACACTGAAATATTAAAACTTGAATATCACAATAAAGGATTTCGGTGCCATACTTTAAAATGTTCGTGTCGCAGTGATACAATAGCATGTTGCGTTTCGGTATTTTTTTTTATAATTAAACATCAGTATCATCTGCTATAAATCTTATAGATTATATAATTCACCGCTGTTATCGTACTTTGATCAGTCCGATCTGACATAACATAGTGTTTGTTTATTCAATGTTCATCACCATCTTCCAAGACTGCATTAGTGAGTCAAACATGACTATTATGGAATGTACAATAAGAATACAAATACTGTAAGAATACAAATACTGACCTTGTGGTTATATATTTAAAGGCATCATTCTCTTTCAGCAATTGTACCTAACATGTTCACTCATAGTTTAGCTTTTGTGGTTCACTACCTTCTGTGTCGTATGTGTGCTGCCAAGATTCAGTAAGAGGTGCGCACCCTAGCTTGATATTCGAATCTTCTACATAATTATTTAGGCTAGCTTTAAAAAGTTTTTCGTGGAATGCCAAGGTTAATTTTCATTTTCATTTTCTTGCATTAACTTATTTATATGTTAGTATATGCTTCTCATGATTTTAAATTTACCTCAATTATGTGTGGTGGGCCTAAGATGGGTCTGTCTAATACTGGTGAGTATGGAACTAAATGTAAATCAGTAAACTAAAAATGTCAAAGAGATAATACAAATACAGATATTATTTACCACAATTATTGAATAATTCATGAATAATTAGAGGCTACAAACAAAAATGAACATAATAAACAGACAATGCAGTTACATATTCATCATAAAGCGTTTTAATTTGGTTAAGCAGCTTCAGCCTTCTTAAGATTGTATTTCCTATTTATTTTGAATCAATCATAACAAGACTTGTTTAAAAAGGAGTGTTGACTATTTAGTGACATGTTTAAGATATATCAAGGTAAAGGTAATTACGTTGGTTACCTGGTGAAGCGATCTGTGAAGATACTGTTGTTGATAACATGGAATATGTGCCAGATGAGCTATGTAGGACAACTGGTTAAAGGTGGAGTAAGATACTGTGACACGGTATAGTACCAAGCTATGGCATGATGTGCTACGGCTATAGAGGCGTTTCGAACAGGAGGTCATCTCTGGGTCTCATCAGTAGCGGTAGGGTGTGAAATGGCGGTGGACTACCACACAGACAGTATCACAAAACATAATTAAGTTTTGATCCCATTATTTATGATTATTTTATTAAAACCGACGATATTTTATTCACGATCATTAAGGTGTGTGGGACCCCACTCTAAGCATACGTACACAATAATACGTAAGGGAAAAGATTTATCGAAAAAATATATTTAAACAAAATGTTAGCTGTAAGACAAATACCCCAGTAATTTCAAAGTAATAGCAACTTTATGACTTACAGTGCACACATCATTACCTCCAATATATCCTTAGTAATGACTGTAAGTCATACGAGGAAGGAGGAGACAGATGCAGAGGGAGAGGTACTAGGACATTTTATTTACATGAAAAGTACGTTTTTACATAGTGTATATGAACAACTAAGTACAAATTACTAAACTAATTTAGATACAGAAGGTGCATAAAACTCATTCCTTAAATCCAGTAATCTAATAGTACTTTAGTAGAAGCATAAGTATGTCACCTCTTGATAGAATTTGGGGTTAATTTTGAACACTAAATGTTGTAAATGTTGCAATAAAAAGTAACAAGGAAAAAACAAATATTTTCATAATGTTTATCATTACAGTTGGTATTATGCAAAGTTTCATCGTTTTATTATATTATCGGGGTTGAAACAAATAACGTATTACTCAAGTTACTTTCCAACAGAATAATAACCTTTAATGGGATTAAACCAACACGTATCTTAAAAGAAAATGCAGGTCAAAATGCAAAACTTGTAACTAATAACTAAAACTTATTGCAATATGATACGGTTAAGTGTGACGAATTGTGATCATTTTGCAAAGTGGGTTCCTTTAAAGCAGTAAGCTTGCATTTACACTACAGACTATTACAATACATCAGAATAACTGTTCCTTTGCGGGGGATATACATGTTTACTTAAAGGGTCTCATTTGATGAGAGTAATATCAAAATATACATATAGTCCAATACACTATCGACTGATGGGCGAATTGCAAAGAAAGTCGTGTGTCCTTCACTTTAACCACTCATTAAGCCGCTACGAAATGAATGTGAAATAAATGGTAACAGCATAAACACTTTCGCACAACACGCTTATTAACTGGCTTCACAGAAAACAAAAGTCGATGTGCGTTACAAATGTTTCCTGTATGACTTTAGAATAATAGTGTATTGACTGTCAGTCATTTTGACATGTTTGTTACTGTCTTTCACTACTATTCAACGTTATATATACTGAGATAATTTCATCGTGCAGTATTGTGCAGTAGACTACAAGTTGACACTATTAAATCAGTATATCCTTTGTGAATTTCCCTTACTACTTGTCACTGTAAATACGAACTGTATCTGTTGTACATCAAAACAGGAAACTGAGTAGGATATTTAAATCATTTAAGAATAGAGAATTAACTTTAAAGAAATTTATTGTAAAATTAAACTATGTTTATCTATAAAGAAGGCAATAACTGCAACTCTAATATAACTTGAATGATTCCATTTAAAATGAAAACAAAAACAAATACCGGGAGTGTATTACATAACAACAAGTTTATTCGAAAAACATATTTTTGTCACCTGATCATGGAGTAAATCTTATGTATTACTATTTATGGAGTAATAACCTCAGATATATCAACTTAACATATCTATGTCTCAGACAATACAAATTAAAACTTGAAGCTCATCTACGTACTTATTAAGGGAACAACATATATACAAGTGTTAGTGTTCGTGTCTACGCAGGGACAGTGGGAGTGACAATGACGCATGTGCATTTGACAGCGTACATCGTGTGGGTACAGTGTACACACGAATATTGTATTACAACTATACAACTACTATATGGGGTGCACAACTGCGTAGCTTTTACTCAACTGTATATTATGTAGATAATAGCATACATAAGATGAGTTAAGAAAAGTACAACTGATAATGCTAGTAAATCATCGAAGAAAAAGCCTAGTGTTCACATCAATCTTGTTTCATGCTATATTGTGCAAAAGCCGTAATAGTTTTTCGTAGTTATCAATGTAAACTTTATCTCCAGTGTTCATTGTCCCAATATTAAAAAAGAGTGCATAAATCAATCCCTATAATATTGCATTATAAATTTCGATGAACACTTTATCTCTGTTATTATCACAATGTGTAAGCAGTGTTCAAAGAAGTGCAGAAATGATTCCATATGATAATGCAGTATAAGTATCATAGTACACCCATCTTTATTATTCGTGTACTCCTTTCTATAGAATTGTACAAGTGCATAAGTGGAATCTCTTAAGCATTAACATCTAATGATTCGTCAAAGATCTATCATGCAAGGAAAAGATAAAAAAAAAACAGGAAAATAAATCAAATATGAGACTGCATGATAAAATTATCTGAACGGGTATAGACATGTTCAGAAAAAAAAAGTGTAAATGAAAAAAGAAGATCAACTTGTGTTATCCTGAATTGACTCAATAACATTAAAGAGATCGATAAGAATAGTTGTAGAAAATATATACCAATACGTGTTACCGAAAGTCACAATCAGCTCATCTACCATTGTAGCACAATATTTAAATTTGATTTTTATGAATTAAAATGATATGAAAAACAATCGTCGTGTTTATGTTTATCGATTCCGTGCTAGACTGTTTCTTTTCCTGTACAGATGTTTTCTTCGAAGTATGTTGCTGTTTTGCAATAACCTAGACAAATTATGAATACGCAAGACACATGTTCGAGAACTGAAGAGTAGCTAAGTAGAATCCAAGCGAAGAAATAGGCCGTATAACCAATAGTATGATTAGAGTGTACAACAATATATAAATAACTATGCTACGTGAGATCCAATAGAAGTTATCATGCGAACGTTACTTTCCTGTTGTTCAGCCTAGTTGTCATCACATTGTTAAATATAAAGTCTCCTTTACAAGAAACAAAGACGGATCGATATAAACGCACAACTTTAAATAAACAATCTCAAATCAAAGATAGAAAGTAAGGATAATTTACGGTGACACATAAAGTGACACTTACATGTAAGAAACATACCAAGACTCTTAACTGTCCGGTAAGAAAACCGAATTTCTAAAATTTTAATATCATACGGTTGCTGCAAGTTGATAGTTTAGGCGTTGCTCGACAAACGATTCCTTACTCCAGGGCATGGTTTAAAACGGGTCATGTTATTCAAATAATTTACTTTCTTACTAAATATTTTGATTTGTTCTTGAAAATGATACCCATGTTAAATTATGTATTCTGCATAAAATAGAACCAAAATGCCTGTAAACATGCTACAATGATATGAATGTACCCAAGGGGTAGAAATCTTTCAAAAAGTGGGGTGGGTGCACAACATCAGAGGGGCACTTTCTCATTCCACAAACACCACTCGGTTTGCTATAAACTGATACACGCCGGCCATATCACTTAAATATAAACGATGTGTTAGTATGCTATCAATACTATTTATTGACATTGTTTATTGTTTACCATGCTACAAAAAGATATGGGATGCCAATTTTAAAAATAGCATGTACAGACTGAAAATACATAATTAAAATACAATATTAATATTAACAAAGGCTTAATATATCCAAAAGACAGTTCTTCATCAAAGGGGCAAACTGAGAAGTTATATGGTATTACGCAAAGTTTTGTTTTTCTTAATGGCAACATTGGGTTCCAATATATTGCAAATTCTACACATCAATTACCGATTAGTAAATTATCTTTAAGTTCTATCTCTAATCAAGCAAAGTTAACTTTTCGTGCTACAAAAGTATGTTTCTTGACGAATCCAAATCACATCATCTTTGAAATGAAACAAATTGCAAAGTATAAACTGAGTGATTTAAACGGCATCCGTAACTTAGTGTATACACGTGACAGTACAAATGAAAAGAACATTGCTTCGTCAGAGTTATACCGAATGTTATAGTTCATGCTGAGGCAATGACGGTTGGATTACAAACATTTTCAGAAAAGTAATATGGAAACAACTACAATCTACGTAACTTTTCAACTTTTTCTTATTTTTTACATGACCTATACTGCAATTCCTGCTAGTGTTTATACATTCAAAACAGTGGTGAATGGATCTCTTGTTCTTAATGGTTGCCAAACCGATGAAGATGACACAATTAATTGGAAATTTCAAGGACAACTTTTCGTTTTTGCAGGTAATTTATTGCATTCGAACATAGCGGACAGTTTGCAAATGCTGCCAAATAATTCAGTGTACATCCAGTCGATCTCTTTGCTGAATATTGGAAATTACGAATGCATCAAGAAAAGCGAGACTTTGTCAACGTATTTCGTAGACGTGGAAGGTGTGTAGTAGTATGTCCTGTCACGTATGTCAGTAAGCCACCACATACATATCATTATAAATTCATTTTTCATGTTTTTTCTTTTTCTCTTTCTTATTGAGCCAGAGAGGATAGGTTCGGTTGGGGATGTTGGTTTAAAGGGCGATTTGTACTCGTTAAATCGTATGTACTAAACATAACAGGATAATTAAGTTCCGATTAACCTGGTGTGCAGTATCGCCGAATGGGAAAGAATTATTTTATAACTTTAAGAATTCCTTTGTCTCATATAATAACTAACATCATAAGGTCTTCTTGTGTTTCCTTATAACAATGTCTTTCTTTGAAAACTGTTTCTTGTAACCATCAGTTCCACCGGCTTTATCTATGACTGTAGACGGGCATTCATACCATGATAATGGAGATACGCTTTACATACCTTACAATAAAACCATACCTGTGTCATGTTACGCTACCGGTAGCAGACCTGCTGTGAATCTATCTATTACAGTGGATAATGAAGAAATATCACGAACAGATATCAACACTTCAACCAATGCATTTTTAAACGGCACCACTGTTGACACAAGGATACAGTTTGCACTACGAACAGCCGAAGAAACAGGAACTATTTCGTGTCATAGTAGCGGTTTAAGCTACTACCTAGAACAACGGTTGGATGTCACCTACTCAATTTATGGTAAGAAGATATTACGGTAACGATATTTCATACGTTAGCAATTTTAATGGACTTTTTTTGATGAAATAATTAGCAAATTAAATGCCACTTTCTAGATATAAGCCATATTATTAGAAACTCGGTGGCTTGTTTATAGGAAGAGAAAAGTAGGGAATTGGATATATGGGTTTTTTCATCCAAATTGAAAATAAGGAAGTCTAACTCGAGAGTTCGTGCTCTATGCTATTTCAGACATTTCGTAAACAATGAACTAAGAACAAATTTACATTTCGTGAATTTACGATGGTGGATTTTATCGTTTTCTTATGTACCTAATTATTATAAATGTTGCACACAGACGTTTGGATCTTCATTAATGTTAAGAATCGTACTTTGACTAAACATATATTTCAAATATCAGAACTTAATGAGTTTAGATGTAGAAATAACGGTGTGAAATTTAAAGGATTCCAAATGAGAGTTGGTAATTAAATGATACAAATAACACTTCTAAATTTTGGAGGCGTACATGCTTTATTTTCCAGTTAATTATACGTTTATAGTTCTGCATTTACATTAGAAGGTGCAATTATTGTTTGTCTTGACTACTATAAGTGCATCATGTCATTACGTTTAATTTTAAGTACCCCTTTTTTTGTATTATTCCTGTTTACAGTCGCTTCATCAACGTGTATCAACTCCCCACTGAATCCAAATATTTTACCCGCATGGAAAAATCTACTTAATGACAACACGGATGATATTAATTCCATCCAAATATTTTTTCTTTTTTATTATCGGACATACTTTTTAATGTCAAGACACATTGCATTCAACATGAACTGTCTAGATTGTTTGATATGCATGGGAATAAGAACGGGTATCGCTGGCAACTCATTTGGTGATATTTTAACATAATACTTTGTATAAGTATGCAGTCATAGAATTTGCTGATGGTTCTAAGTTGTTTTTTTTTCAACAAAAATGTATTTTTGCAGTTCGATCTTTTCTAAGTGGAATACCAATTACGGTTAGCATAGAAGTTTATTTGAGAAATGTTTTCCTATTAAGCATCGTTATAAAAGTAATGCAGGTTGTTATATGTTGACGGAGTACAAATACAGCGTATTTCACAACAGCTTGCATGAAGGAAATGGTTAATATGTTAAATAGTATCCCTCTTCCAAAATAAGCTAATATGTCTACTACTAGATCATGTTAAAATTCAAAGCTATCGTCATTAAGGCCGGTTAATCAGTATTCATTGTTCATTTACCTTTGTCAGCATGGATATTTCAATGCGCCTATGTTGTGTGCTAGTTTGATTGAGTAATGACTAAACGAGTAAATGACTTTCAGAAGATCGTTATCAGTTTTCCATTATTAAATTCTTAATACATCATGGCTTTATACATGTAGTGAGTATGAAGATACCATTGATACGACTGGTAAAATATCTCGTGTATTTAGGTTTACGTCAACTATGCTCATTGTCTACTATTCTCAACTGTTTTTCTCTTACTCGCAGTATTCCTGGAATCAGTCGACCTAGCCCTGCTTTGTGACAAGATCTATATGCGTACTGATGAAACTTACGTCGGCTTGCTTTGCGTTTTTACGGACAATACATATCTCAAATAGTACGTATATTATTTGATGTTTATTTACTTGTATTTGCAGTTAACCATGTATAACCCTTATAGTCAGTAAACCAACCATTACTGTACGGGAATATACAGAAAGTCACATTCATATTAGCATTACCTAAAGCCATCTATAACACACAGATGTGCCGTATGCATGAAGCCGATTTTATTTCCCAAGCTGAAAACGGTAAGACGAAACGATGCAACGATTAAAACCAGGTTATTATCCTGTTTTCTCTATTTCTTCACTTACACATTTGACTTGGAATACAGGAAGTGTATTGCTTATTGTGTTCAACGTATTCTACTTTTCTGAATGTTGTACGGCGATAGATAATGCATATATATATATATATATATAATGAATAAGTAGCAAGTGGTATGACAGATATAGTAAATAAATAAAGAATAGCACACCAGAAAAAATCCACTTCACGACCGGTTTCGTCCTTTGGGACTCATCAGGCGAAGGTAGGAATTGAACCTCCGGATATTGTGTCACCGACCACAGTGATTGAACTGGTGTGTAAATGCGTATACATATGCATAACTTATTTCAGGCTTGGATTGCCTATAAAAAAGTGGTTAGTCTGTGTAAATTGTCAGATTCAAAGCACCAGGGGTGCACTCTGTACAATCATAACACTTGGGTAATACGCCCTCAATACATACGGAGCACTCAGGGACACCGCTTCTAGGAGGCTCGTAATTATCTTTGTCCTCACGCCTATCCTGTGGAGGGCCCACATAATTATGGGTTGATTATTTTCTAAGGCACTCTTCACAGGAAACAATATCAAAGAGATCCTCATTGCGCCTCCTGGAAAACGAATCCACCAACATTCGTCCCAACATGACCGTCGTTCTCGCTTTAGAGCTTGCGGCTCTTCGGTCAGGTCCCGCTCGTTGGGCCTCCCACAACAGTTACATTGCCACTCTGTGGGTAGGTAACTGAGACAATTATGTGAGGAGTGAAGTTAATCCCTCAAACATACTGGGGTTTAAGTATTTACGAACGACGACACGTACCTGTCCACACCCACCGCTCACGTCTAGGCGCGGGATCTACACAGCACTAACTCTTATCGACGCAAATGTGACGAATATCAGCTGACTTTTCCAGTTGACAGTCTTTGCCGAAGTCTGATGGAGAGCGAGAGATAAAGAAAGGTGGAGAGAGAGGTGGAGCCATCATGTACATCACCTATTTAACCTCGTCATAGCACCTGTTTTTTATTATTTTATTACAGGAAGTCATTGTATATATTAAGGCCTTCAGTCCGTAGTATATCGGTGAGTGATACTATCGACTTTGTGTTTTGCTAATTCGTCATACGTATGTCATTATGATTTTCACCTCCACCTGTTCTCGCTAGTTCTCACTTACAGATCTCTCCACTTATCTCCACTTCTTGCACTATTGATGGGCCGACTCGATTGTTACTCGTACACAACCCTCCTCTCTCCGTACCCAGGGCGCCCAGCGCTAAGTAGAATGGATAGATCTGGATGTAGGAGAACACTGACCTTGGGGGGTCATTGGGACGCAGTTCAAAAATGTTACCAGGTATTATCCTAATTATTGTTAGGCTATATTAGGTCTTCATAACCTACGCACACCTATTGACCTAGCCTATTAAATTGCAAAATGTTTGTACAGCTCATCCAGTGACCCTTTATAACATCACTAACCTCCTTTTGAATCTGTCCTGCTGATATATCTATATCACGCGTGGACTTTTCAACATTATATGTTTTTTAAGTCAGACAGAAATATCTTCATCTAGTTCATCTACAACGAATCATCTGCTTTAATATCCTTTACTTTGTCATGTTTGATTGCATGTGCTTTCTCCTTCAGGATGGCGGCTTACGTGTATATTATGGTGTATATGTACCAGTTGTGCATACTGTCTGGAAAATGCCTTTCTACAAGTCTTTTCTCTGCATATTTAAGCTTCCCGCTCTAGAAACGGGTTTTTCAAAACTCCGTAGGAGCAGTTTGAGTTGTTGTTATTAAGGCCTCGATTCCTAGTGTCGTAGGTCTTTTAAGCTCGGAGCCTATTCTTTAGAACGTTCGTTGATCTATGCCTTTCGGAATTGTGTTCCCAGTTGTGTTAATGTTGCATGTTATATCATTCCCTCCTACATTGTTATTGCATGTTTTTCTTTATAATGGTTT
>JAAAKB020170504.1:0-20692 GCA_010014835.2 Apostichopus leukothele | reverse complement strand
TCTGTCTTTCTACCGTCAGCTATTTCTTTCTTGAAATTATTCTCTACCTCTGACGTTATCAAGTTAAACAAACATTTGTCTTCTTGCAGAATGCTCGATGGCAATCTCTCACATTTCTGCTGACTTTTCCTGTTCATTTTTATTTCCTTTTAAACTGTCATTCGCGAACTGTCTTCCTTATTTCTGTTTGTACATTTGAACATTTGTGTCAACTTCTGCAATATGAAATGATGAATTTTAGCGAACACATTCATAGAAATCCAATTTCGTGCTTGAAACCATTCCGTTGTCACGATCACTGTTGTTTGAAAAACTAATGTTGCGACACGATATTATGTACGTTGCACCTTTTTGGTTGCTTGGTTGTTGAGTGCTACTAATGTTTCTATAAATATCTGTTTTAAACGGCCATGTTTCTGCACATCTGACATGCTCATACGGTTAAATTGATGTGGCGTCGTAACATCAGTTCAATCTTCTGTTAATGCAATTCAATAATTTTTTCCGGAATCCTAATAACTCAACCGAAAAACATTTTCAAAAAAATGGCCCCCCCCCCCCCCCATGGATGATATCCGACACCATTTGTCCTTGAAAATTTGTTATTTGTTATACTTATACTGAATTTTGTTCGTTGAATTTAGGGTTGCTTCTGATGAGCTAAGTAGTCCAGTCGTTTTGATTGATGAGACTTAAACAAGGTTCAGTGGTATGTAATACAGTCCGCGCTGTGAGCAGTATAGAAGCCGATAGATTCTGACGTTTGTTCCAATCAATGAGTTATAGGTATGAGTATTAGGTAAAAATATTTCATATACGTTAAGCGGATCGGCATGCATCCACCACGTTTTTGATGGTCATTTTCATTGATAGTTTTATTTGGCATGATATATGCTTGCTGTTCCGAGTTTTCCCTTAATTTACCCTTAATTCCCTATTGTTCAGTCGATTCCTGTATCGCTTTGATTTGCCCTGTGTCAAGCAAAGGGGACACTTGATTGAAATTAGATTACTTGTGTACCAGGGTTGATTTATCACCACCTATAAAAATTAACTATAAAGTATTTGTTATTAGAGGGCTCGCGACAATAATAAATTTGTTGCTGTATAACGCCTAAAGACGAATCTCTACGTTATCGCTCTCTCCTACTTTACAGGGGTATAGGATCGTGTACACCCTGTTACACTTGTATAATCCACCCCTGCTTCTCTGACTGAATCGTAGACTATAAATCCCTGTATTGAACCCATTGGTTATTTTATTCATGACTTTATACACAGTACGCACTGTATTGAATGTGTATAGAGAAACTCCAAATAGACATCTTTCACTACTGATATTTAGGGCGATGCGCGCCTGGTACTGTTTCATGGCGTGGTCCAGGTTTCCTAATCATTGGCTGCTCGGTGTATAGAAGAGGTGAAAGCAATACTGAGACACAGTTGGGTTGGTGGTTCATCGACGTATAAATCATTCTCAAAGGGGTAACAAATGCAATCTATCGATCACTGTGTTGTAATTTCATCGGCGTGTGATCTCCACCGATATCTGAAGCAAAATGTTCTTCTCTGATACAAATGAACACAGCGACCTACCATGCATGGAAGCACACAGCATACTCTCCCCCCACTGAAGCGATATTAAATGAATGGTGTTGTAGGACGAAGGTTTGGTGGAGGCTGGAGGTGTGGGTAGATGGGGAGGGGGTGAGAAAGAGGGAAAAGCAAATCCCCCTTGGGTTTAAAAAATGCAGTGCGGCGTGTTGTAAAGACAGAGAGAACTTTGGAATGTCCTAGTGATGATGTTATAGTTGTTGGACACTTCCAGCTCAATGGATGGCTGGCAACATTATTGCTTAACGGTATTGCGGTTATCAACAATTTGAAAAGACCCATTGAAGATTACTCAAGATATAGTTATCGTTCGAAGTAAGACATACTGTTTGAAAACATGTCATCATGTGAAGGTCAACAAGGAGAATGATAAAAGGAAAATTGGTTTGACCCTCGACTCCATTCGGTCGCCCGATAACTTCCCAAAACACCAGTTCGGCCCGTATAGAACCAATTCGGACCCATGGGCGATTATGTCAAAGGTACTCCTTTATGACTTTTTCAGTCCCTTGGCTGTATTCCCCTGACCCACCCTCACACACACACCAGTTACGATTTTGTTTGAAGAGTTGGAGATTAAATATAAATAAATACTCCTATCCGTTAAATATATCACTTTATTGACCATAATTTTTTTCTAGAGCAATTCCTCGTTTCTACACAAGTATCTTATTTGTCCTGCAAAAATAACCAAGGCTCCTACCAGGTGAAGGAAAAGGGAAGGGTTCCAAGGATCTGTGAAAATTCCAGCCTTTGAAAGTTGGGATTGGCACGATTTTGTTTCTGCCCTGCGTAACCGCGTTTCTAAGTAGAGATGCATCCCATGTAGTTGGTGGACAATTCAGCTGAATCCTTGAATTAGCATACACACACAAGAAATATTTGAAAACAGAAGCCCTGTGCCAAACCCTGTGTTCATTACTAGTGCACCAAGCGTTCAATTCATGATTATGATACGGAAGCGGCGTCAAATAAGTACTTCTATGGCAAGTGTTGGAAAGACGTTTTGTCGGGTTCGCGTTCCATAACATCATGTACAATTCCACACATGCTGTACAGAACTATGGAATATCAGTTGTACGCGCGAATTGTGACTTGTATGCCTAACACTAACAGTAACACTAACACAATACTCTACGACTGGATTGAAAGCCCCAACCACACTGCAGATACCTAGAACAAATAACCTCCATGCCTTTGGAATGACTGCAGACCTGTTATAAATCTACCTCCTCTTTCAGCTGTGAGTTATAGTACAGAGGCGGCGAACAAGCTATCTTAAATGTTAACCGAACGTAGGCCTAACGTTAGGCTAGGCCAAACCTACAGTAATCCCAGGCCAAGGCTTGTACTTTGTAGTACACATACGCTACAGTGTCAGTAGGCTAGTCGTAACTTAGGCTTAGTGGATAGCAAGTAGCAGGCTACATGAGTTGGATGGGAGAAACAATAGGCTAGCTTAGTTGAACGAAATATTGATAATGACTATTCCTTCAAAATTCCTCTGAACCATGTCAAACTAAGGTACAAATAGTGATACTTGCTCATGCTATGGCAATAAGCAGTAAAGCTGGTTAAGTAAACTAAAGCCAACACCACATGCCGCCCTTTGAAGAAAGTTAACTTTCCGTTGCTTGTCGTTGTCGCTACAAAATGCAGACAGTAATGAAACGTGATACCTTGTTATCTTTTATCTGGACCTGCTGAGATGTCCATCGCTGCTATGTACACTGTGTTTTGGGTATTGACCGTTGCTGCATACATGTATTGACTGTACACTGGTGTCTAATTACCGATGGTAGCAAGCTTTGTGTGTATTTTCTAGGATCCATGCTGGTGTCTAACACTTCTGTTACACCCAGCATTCGAAACTAGGTCAGATTACCGGCATCAGACGTTTCTTTGTGCGCGAGTCTCCACCCCCTTTAAAGCTTAGGCTTGCTACAATAAAACAATTATCATTTCCTGCAGTTTATATAGAAATCTAGCAATTGGAAAAGAAAAATACAAACTAAGTAGAATGACCATTCTAGCCTAGGCCATAACTAATGTTAGTCTAGTTAAGTACTCAGCCTTTGGTCTTATTCGGCCTCTCATAGGACTTCATAGCCAAGCTTATTTGTTTGATGATGCAAACAGTAACTTTTAAGAGCTTACTAATACTAAGCTTGCACGGAAAACCGGTTTTAATACCAAAACCGGTTTTTGCCTACCGAATTTGAGCACTCTATTTGATTTTAAGAAAACTGAAGGGAAAAAATTGAATTGCAATACTGGAAAAAAACAAGATAAAGCTTTCAGACATCATGTGTTCACTTTGGTTTCTCCTATTAACTGTTCTTTTTGTAATTTGAAATTAAATTGCAACAAGAGAAAGGTTTACTGCTAGAGACATTGTCAGCTACGATCAGCACACGTCATACACCGGTGCTTGTGTCTGGATAGCTAGGCCTATCATTAGGTTATGCAGCCCTTATATGTATGCATCAGTGAGGTGACCTTGTAGTATTGAACTGACCATTGTGGCCAAGGTCAGTTGTTGTGAGAAGTACACATTCAATTGACAAGATGTAATTCAAAATAAATTGTTATATCCTCCATGTTTGTCTTCTTTGTGTTGTTCTCATTATTTTACTTCAATTTAACAGCAGAGGATACAGAGAAAATCTTTTCAAATATATTGGGCACAGTTCGTGTTCAAAGAATGAATGTTAAATCTTGAAAGGTACATTGTGCAATCCACAATACCATACTACATGAACAGCTGCGCACGAAGCTGGCCAAGACAAGCTAGCAGTGAAAGAACATTTGAGCAGGGCCCTGTTCACGAGCTGAAAAACAAAGATGCAAAAAGTAATATTAGATTAATCTTAGTCCATTATTCACAAGATATGCCTGGCATCAGGCTTGAGCCAAGGAATACTAAAGGAGTAAAAGGGTTGCATATATGGCTGGAAAGTACAGATGTTGCTGTTGAACTATTATTCTTTGTATGCTAACAAATTTTCTTTTCTTTGGAAGTTTCCTTTCACTTTTTCTTCTTACCAAGTTATCAGATTAGGCAACTTTCAGTTGGTTGTTCGTTTACGTTGATGAAAACATCTTTCCAACTTTAACTTAAACAACTTATCATCTTTGCTGACCTAATCCCCACTTTTGCTAGGGATATTTTCAACTTGTACTTGAAAGTGTAGACAGAAGTTTCTCTTCACTCCTTTAAGAGAAATCATTTTACTGCTGAGACACCGGCGAACATGGCTAGAGTCTCGTACAATTGGTACATTCGAACACCTTGTCAGCCACTATTACATTTAATGGACCAATCATATTGTAAAGCAATTTTTTTTAACAACCTCCAATTGGTCATAATCGGTTTTACACTCTGCCCATGTCTCCGAAAATCCTAATAAAATAGAGAGTCTTAAAGACTGTAACATTTCTTGAATTTAGTTTTACCCTTTACTACGATTGAAATAGACTTGGACCACTCTTGGTAAAGCATAAAAAATAGCGATCTATTAGCGATTGCGACACCGCTGAGATTTGCAATTCGGGAGGGGAAAAAACGGTGTTTGAGCCAGATTTGGTTGTTTTGGCTAGAAAAAAAACTGTTTAGTTTTCATGAAACGTGCAAGCTTACTTCTTACTGATCAATGGTAAATTATTATAGCAGTTTGCATTGGGTTTTGTCTCAACTATAAAAGTGATGGAATTGGCCCAGAAATTTGCTCCTGGATAGCCGTTTGCTTACTTTTGTCAGGGTACCCATTTGTTATGCAATCAATATAAACCCATATACAATCCTTACTATTGTTCCCAATGATACAATCTCAAACATATGTTTAAATTTGAGTTTATACTTTTTCTTACCTAGTTATCTAAGCCCTAATAATGGACAGAATTCAAAGTCCATACTCTTCAGAGCCTCCAATCACTATAGACCAGGCATCCATTTCCAGTCTGGAGAAGAAGGTAGTTCAGACCAACCTGTTTGGAGGGTTCACAAGAGGTTTGTTGAAGCAATCAATTTAAATATTTTCATGTAGAGAGTGGCTATCCATTTAACCCTAACAACTAAACCTTGCTCTTAGTTCCATGTTTCATACACATAGATTACCTAGCTTGCATAATCATGCAGCTATAATCAATGTTCAATCAAACATGCTGACTTATAAGACAAAAACTAACAGAAGCAGTTGCATCTGCTTTGCAGATTGCTACTCCCCTGCAAATTTTTGAAAGAAGTTTTGAAAACTTGATTTCTTATTACTTACTTTATATTGCAGCTGCCATTACAAGTGGTATGAACTGTAGCATTACTAATTTGCCAGTCTTATTACCCTGTTTGCCCTATAATTTTGATCTTAAAGTTTTCAAGTTTGCCACTGGTTTTTACAGATGGATCCAAAGCATGGATGGTACGGGGACCGATATTGGAGATTGTGAATGCTTCAAATGGTGAACAAATTTCTTCTCACCAATTTGATATAAGTACTGATGATCCATCCATACATATTACCAGTGTGAAGGAAATTGTCTACGGTGGAGGAAATGCATTACTCTTAGGACTGAAATCATCAGCAGCAGGAAAAGGTCTAGTATGCGTCTATGACATGACCACAGGAAAGGTTAAACTGGCTGTTAAAATTCCCTTTGGGGTGAGTACTTAGCTTCTGGGATGGTGTTTGTGTCATTATTGAATCCTTCATAAACTCTGTAACTTCAAAGGATGTATTTTAACTTGATACTTGGTATATGGACCATCTTAGTGAGTGAAAGACCATTTTGTTTTCTGCAGTGGTCAAAGGTCACTTTAGGTCAATGGCTGTCAAAGTCTTAAAACATTGTAAACTTGATAACTTCAAAACATAGCTTGGTTTAACTTTATACGTAGCTTTTGGAACCAATTTAGTTAGCACAACAATGCCCAAGATCATGTAAGTTTTGTTGTATACACAGAGGAAAACAATATTTCTACAAAATGTTGCATTTTGATGAAAAATTCTCAATACATAGAGAATCTACAGCTAAGCAAAGTTGTCAAACATTTCAAATGCATCAAATGTCAAGTATAAATCAATAGAAATTTTAATATGAAACTAATGAAAGTAACACTTGTTAAGAACATCTGCAACATTTGATGACATCACACATAATTGCTGTGATCCTTTCCTGGAGTAAGGAAGAATTTATTCAGTCAAAATAAGTGACAACCAATCAACCACATTCAGCATAGGGACAAACTGTTGAGCTGGATAGTGTATGGCAAGTAACCACTGGGAGTGTTGTCACACTGGTTAGTAGAGGTCAAAGTTCATTTGTGATCACAAGAGATCAAAGTCTGAAATATGGAAGCTTGTAAATATGATAACTCCAATAGTAAAGCTAAACTGAAATTCATGCTTAGTGTTTGTACATATGTACCTTATTGAGTACCAGCACTACATTGTTGTCTGTGAAAATTGTGTTTACTTCAGGTCACAACTTGTGTACAATGTTACATTAATTTGTTTCCATATTAGCTTGCTGGCTTTGGTTTGTTACTCATCAAATTATATATGCATAATTTAGATCCTATCTGGTAGTTAATTCTTTAGCTAGTATGTTTATAAAGTATTCAAGCTAACCTAAAGTACCCTTTGGATTATTGCACTAGCAGCTTAACCTAGATGCTACATTTTACTGTCCTTTCATATTGATTTTGTAGGTCATGTGTGTAGAAATAATAACAGAAGACGGAGGGACCAATGCACCAAACTTCTGTCTGAGTCAACAAATGCAAAAGTTTTTTGGAATTGCTGCTGTGGGGACAGAGAAAGGACATTTTTATTTGTTAGATTTACGTGTGGATGAGAATGACACATCAGATGAACAACATGCCAGAGAGTCCAAAATTGTTACCGTGGACACACAATGTATTGAAAACATACGACTGAAGTCATCGCAAAGAGGAGAGCACCTATGTCTGGAGATAAACTGTAAGCATTATTGGAAAACTTCAAGAGACTTTGATCTGTGGAAGAATGTATACTTATTGGGAATTATTTACCATGATTTGCCTGAGCATCATTGAAACATGTGTTGTGGCTTTGTTAGCCTGCTCAGATCAAATACTGATTTTTGCTTTAATGTTATCCAATTATGTTAATACCTAAGGTAACCTTATTAAGTTAAACTACTGTTAACCGTAACAAGAACTTTGTGCTTCTGTGCTAGTCCTACTAACTGACTGTCACTGGGTTTATAATGTTCATACAATGGCATACCTAAACAGTGGCTTTAATGATTCATTTGCAGCTAGTGCTCATACCTATTTTGCCTTCCGATACTTGCGGGCAGACGAGGAGGTCGATAGAGACTACAACCCTGACGATGTTTTTGTTTCAAACCTCACATATTTTCGTCACTCTGGAACACTAGCAGTGGGTTTCAACTTTGGCTGCTTTCAGCTGTGGCAGTTAGCTGGGCCTACACTTGAGTAAGTTAATTTAATCATGTACTAATGGGACATGAATTATTGTGATAGAAAATTGCATCCTTCATTCTCATCATCACTCATCTCTCTCCCCTTCCCCTTCCCCTACAATTCCCCTCCCCTACAATTCCCTTTCCCTATAATTCCCCTTCCCCTACCCTTCCCTACAATTCAATTCCCTACCCCTTCCCTACAATTCCCTTCACCTACCCTTCCCTACAATTTGATTCCCCTACCTTTCTCTACAATTCCCTTCCCCTACAATTCCCTTTCCCTATAATTCCCCTACCCTTCCCTACAATTCAATTCCCTACCCCTTTCCCTACAATTCCCTTCCCCTAAGCAAAGTGCTGGATGGAAGATTACGGCTTGGGTAAAGCCGACTTGAAATTTTAACTGGGTCAAATTTATTTGTAGTGAAAGCTGTTGTTTTAAGACAAAGCAAGTGTTCCAATGTTTGTAAATATCACTAGAGTAGTATCCAGATCCCACAATTGTTATTTTGCTCTGTTAATGCTTATTTGGAACCCTCAAGTTTACGTTTGATTTCATCATTCCTGGTGCAGTATCGGTGGACAAATGTGATATAGTAATTAATATTGTTCTTTTCATTATTGATATTATAGATACAGCAGTCCAGTTTGTCCTCAAATGACTCCAGTATCTTTCTTTGCCAGCCAAGAGCCCACTGATGACCCTCAGTACTTCTGCTACTTGTGGGTGGGACGAGGCCCTTTGCCATGGGACTCAAAGTATGTTGATGTGTATTGAGTTGTTTGCATATTAAACAACTTTAAAAATGAAAATGTAATAGAGTTTCCATCAGCACTCTATCAGGCATTAGTTTTGATGTAGCCATGATACTTCATGGTAAATTCAAAATACTCTCACTCTTTTTATATCCATCAATAAAACATTTACAAAGTTAGTCTCCATTATTGTGTGAAGAGGTGGCATTCATTAACAGTAAGAAGTCACTGATACAGTGTATAGCTGTCAGTGTGTTTATGGTATCAGTGCTGGATGTACACATACTAATAACCCATGCAGTTCTTAGAATAGTGCCAATACAAAACCCCCCCAACCCCCTCCATCCCCACAACAAATAATACTGAAGAGATACTGTATGAGGTGTTAGCACTGTGGAAACAAAATTAGAATAGATCAACAACAGTTGTGTTTTGAGATCAATTCCTAAAGTAGTCAACAGAAGTTGACGTTATGCTTATTGCCTCCGATCTATGTATACATTCTTGCATGTTTTGTACATAGTAAGCACAAAGTGTGCAGTCAAATGGAGTTTGTATTTGTTCTGTGTGCTATATTCCATGGTTGTAAAGTCGTACAACAAGTGGTCATGTTGGCACTGTTTTTTATACAAAATTTAATTATTGCAGCCTTAGTTACAATGGTAATTGCATTGTTTTTAAGATCTAGTAAAAGTTGACATCTGTTTCGAACTATTTGTGATGCTGAAATGTCTGGTACTGACTTGTAGTTGTTTAACTATGTTCGCTGTGTTGTTTTTACAGGGAATTTTCATATGCTAATTCACATAAGGTGGCATGTTTGTCATTTTCATAATAACATATAATATATGTATGGTTTGCTTGTAACCACAAAGGCAGATTTAGAAATGAATCAGGATAATGAGTATTGTATTAAACACACAGCTCTTGTGTATGTAGTGTGCAAGTACTTGGGATGTTGGTTAAAGAGCAAATGTTTTACCTTTGGTTGAAAAGTCTTTACTTTGTCTGTTGCAGTCAAGATGTCCCTACTGATGTCCACCTCTTCCAACTTTCCTATGAAGAAAAGACATGCCATGGATCTTATGGACATCTGTTTAAGGTAAAACAATTTACATAATGAATAATGTATCAGGATATATCATTTACTCAGTATTAAATAACCAACAGTTCTCTCAGCATTTTAAGCTGGCTTGGGCAGCATGTGTAGATGTCTCAAGATATCCTGTGAAATCCATTGAAAACACTATAAACTTGTGATGTCTGTCATTCAATGTAAAGGAAAACCACAATTTGATAAATTTGAATGATAAAGAAAAGACTGATATTATTCCTGGAAACTCATGCATTGTGAAAGAACTGGAGTACCAAAGCAATCAGTTAAAGAAACCAGGAATGGTTATGGCCTTTATGAGACTAAAATGACTCAGACTTTTGTCTCTGATACTGACAATGACCATATTATCATTTGCAGTGGAAGTGAATAGTTACAATATTGGCAGTTCATTAGTTGACAAGTGAATTACTGTTGTCTGTGAAGCTGGTATCAAATTTCTACCTCGGTGAAAAAGATGCAATTGTAAAAATATTCATGTTAGTCCTCATACAGTCTATGCAATTAAGATATTGATCTAGGAAATTAATTTATTGATATTTTTCATGAGAAATTAACAAAGGATGGAACGCTGAAGTACGCAGCTCATTATTCATCAAGTCATTTTACACTGATAATGAAATAATGTTATAACTTATATACCACTATTTTTATCCTTGTTTTCTTTCTATAGGAACTAAATAATTGTATTCCCCGGTTTCAACACTACTTAACTCATGATCCTTACCTCTCTGATGAAGAACTTTCCCTCGGGAGCCGTTTGATAGGATGCTGTACCCTTGAAAAAATCCTATCCCAAGAGGAAGAACGAGATCAGATGGATGATTCAGATGATGAGGAATGTAAGATATAGCCTTCAATATTTAACATTGCCACTCACTTTTAAACACCATCAATATAAAGATGTTTAGAGGTGGGGGATGGGGTAACTTCTATCCTCTTGGCACAGTGTCTTACTAGTGACAGCAGTTACAGTATTGTATACCACTTTGACATTCTGATATGTGTGAACATGTTCTATGGTTTTCATTAGCACTTTTCATTGTCTCCAGTGATAATCTATAGATGTTTGGGAGGAATCTACAAATTTCCTCCGTTGCTAAGCAATGTGACCTCTTAGAATCTGTTCTTTTCACAGTTTCTTCTCATTAGCACAATTTGCTGATTTTGTGTGAAGTGGTGCAAGATTAATCCATAGATCAATGTACAACTCAATTTGTCAGCTTACATTTCATTACTAGGATGTTTTTTTTTATTTATTTCGTAGCTGTTCTTGGAATTTCTAAACAATATGAGGTTTCATTGAGGCTCTTATGTCAGTATGGTTAGCAAAATATGCAACTGCTTCAATATTTATAATCCATTTTACAACTTTACTTAAAGAGTTTAAACCAAACAAAATGGAATGTTAAAGCTGTTGTGCACTTACACTGTGAATCAATTAATGTCCTGCACATTTATGGGTAAAGATGTAACATGGCTAGAAAAGTTCTTTCCCTTCTGTTTGTGATGCTCAATCTAAAGACCTTTGCTTTGTTGTTAGATGCTGAGAGTGATAGGACATTGACTGCTATTGTCTGGGAGGGGCGACCAGAGACCGCTGATGGACAGTTGGAGTCAAACTACTTCTTAGCAGTGTTTGATCTTAACCAATGGTACTTTGCACAGATGCCTGCAAGACTAAGGTAAGTTGCATAAAACCTTCAATCTATGTTCTAGATCAATTGATATAGGTTATTGTGGAAAGACACATACTTCCTGCAAGAGTAAGGTAAGTTGCATAAAACCTTCAATCTATGTTCTAAGATCAATTGATATAGGTTATTGTGGTAAGACACATACTTCCTGCAAGAGTAATGTAAGTTGCATAAAACCTTCAATCTATGTTCTAAGATCAATTGATATAGGTTATTGTGGAAAGACATATATACTTCCTGATGTTGTGTATCTCACTCGGCTTCTATACCTCAAAGATGGCAAAATGAAGATTAGCTTCAATGGTAAGATGTCTGATCAGGCACTCTGCAAGGGTCTGTTTTAAGCCATCTCTTGTATAGCCTTTATGTTAATGACATTCCCTGTGTCCTACAATAAGCTTCCAAACACTCACCTCCGTCAATTCACTGACAATCTCGCTGTTCTGGCATCCTAGTAAGTTAATTAAAAACCAGTATTGACTTCATGCACAACTTTGTCACTATTCTTGAAGAATGGTGTGCTAAATGCAGAATTAAAATAACCACACTTAAATCTAAACTATTGACTTTTATCTACCTGTTTTCTAGAATAAAGAATACCGATAAGTTTCAAATTCAACTTTTTAAGGACATTATCTGTCCCTCGTCTGAAGCTCGCCTTTCTTGGAATAACTATTGATAGCAAACACAATTTCAACAATCATACTGATCAAACTATAGACAAAGCCTGGATGTTACTAAATAATATAAACCACCTTAGAAATCACAAGTGTATCTCTTCCACCGAGTTAATTAATATCTATAATGTCATGATTAAACCTATTATGTATAGGAGGGGGGGCCTTGGCTCTGGCAAGAGAGATTAGAGTTGGACACCTCATTATTAACCCTGGTGGCTAGAGTGCTTGTGAGTTTAACCTGTTCAAAGGGAACAGCACTGTGACAGGGCTGGGGGCTCTAGTTTGAAAGGGTATCCCATGGGAGGGTGGGGCCAGGTCTAGGACAGGGCCCAACGGAAGTTAAGCTATTGTTTTACTGAGTGTTGTTTGGCCTACTGCTTCCAAGTGTTGAAAGATTCTGTCTACCATGTTTGTTGCGTACTCTCTCAGTTTAATTGATCATTTTTTGCAAATAATATATGCTGGCTGTGGATTCCTTGATGTGATCATTAATCAAGTGTAAAAAACATAAGTATTTTATGAAAAAGTTATGATTTCTTTGAAACAAAGCTAACCCTAATATTTTACTCTTGTTTACATCACTGATCAGTTGCTACTTGTAGCATAGTTGTGGATTAAGTATTGACAGTGTTAATGTAATAATACCAAAAAGAGAGCTATTGCATATATTTCTATCCAATTGGCAGGCTTTCCCAACAAGACAGCAAGTATTTTGCATTTTATTCCATTCAGGATGTGTGTGGGACAGATTTTCTTTTGGTAAGTTTAATCTGGAGTTGTCTGTTGAATTGTGAATGGAAAATCTATATTAAATGGTGAATTAACAGAGAGACATTTGTCATGACATTCTTAATGGACTGGGAAGCTGAGGAATGAAATGTGAAGAGAAAGTAATAGGAAGCAACTTAATATTAGTTAAAGCCATTAACTTAATTTGTTCATGATTCTCAAGACAGCAATTTTGCAAGCCTTAACCTACAAAACCAGATTGATTTGTAATGGACTCAGTAAAGCCTTTATATTTATACAACAGTTGTGTAGATGATAGGATCTCCAATGTAAGATATATCAACAATGAAGAAGCCTTGTAGAGATAGTAGTTGAGAGGGAATGGCTCATGTAGAATGTTAACTCTCTAAAACACAAGCCTGCTAAAGGGTTTCACCTGTTAAAGTGCTGTTTTGTTTATTTGTACATCATCCACTGGTTAATGTAGGATTTCCATGAGCAGTCATTGCTAAGTAATAAGTCTAATACAACCACTGACAGTGGATTGTAAATCTTTGGGATGTTTATATTTAACAATTCCATGCATATATTTACCTTTGATCTCCTCAGAATCTACACATTAACCCTGGATGTATATCAAGATACCAGAGCACCACAACAGCAACTCTGGAGGTCCATCAGCAGCCATCAGCTTTAAACTTCAAAGCCTCTTGCCTGATGGAGACTGCCATTATTAGAACCACCATCTTAGGCTTACAGCGGAAGGTATGCTATATAATTGTACATAGATCAATGCTAGGGACATTCATTCTCACATCATTAACTCTTTGCAAACTTTTAACTTGCTTTACAGCTTTACACTAAACAACTTGAAGAAAGTAAATATTGTTCATAGTAACAGACTATTTGCATCTGTAGGTTATATGAAACATACCTCGACTTATGTTTATATCCTCTATGCATTTGACAATATGTGTGTTTCTTAATGTTGTTATCATAGACTCTTCTGTCTATATTTGTGAGTCTATATACATGTTTAATTTTAGTTTCTTTACTGGGTATGTATTATGATTTATGCTACCATGAAGTCTTTGTAACCTGCTTATTTCTTTATTTTGGATATTTTGAAGGTTCTAGCTGACATGAGTTCTCAAGGCCCAACTATTCTAAGAGATCCAGGAAGTATCTATTCTCACTGCTGTGATTCTCAACTAGCTGTAAGATCTACCCTTGTACCAGGAGCTGATAGGGTCTCCCAGGTGAGATTTATTACATTGACACCACATTGTGAATAGTGACTGAACTTGATCAAGTCTCCCATTCAATCTTTCAAGAAAAAATAACAGCCCATTTGAAATAATTTGATTCTGTGTGAAGACATACATCTCAACTAAGAAGACACAGAAACACAGAAACACAAGGCACTGTAAATTGTTCCATCTTCTTTCATTGACATGCACCATTACCAAGCCTTGCCCAGGGAAGTCCATTAGTTGTGATCAGGCATATTATTGTTGCTACCATCTGCTCCAGGTTCTTTGCTTCTGTTACTGCACATTTTCACCCTTTTCTTCCCTTCCTTTTCAGTTTTGTTTAACATAAATTGGCAACAAATTGCTGCTCTACTTGAGTGCTTTTAAATTTGGTGCATTGAGTTAATTGTGAAAGGTGTGAGCACTAAACTTTATTGTTCCTTGCATTCTTTCAGGATCAGCAGAGAGAGGCTGTTTTAACGGTAGCCTTAGAGAATGACCAACTTGGTTTCATAATTCAGTGCATCTACAATTGGAGAAAGGGAGGTATGTAGACTAGTTTTCCTGACTACACAGGGAATCTATGTGGTCTTAGTAAGGGCCCTGAATGTGAGGCTCCATAGCAATGAATCAGTTAGATCAGTATACCTGTAGGAGCTGGGTCGGAGTTATCTTGTCAATATGCAATGTTTGCCCAATAAAGTAATGTATGTATGTGTGTGTGTGTATGTATACATGTGTGTATGTATTAACAAAATATGAAGGGTGTGTCAAGAAGCGTACTCAGTAACTTAAGCTTTAGTGAATCTCATACAGTAGTTGGGTGGTAGGTGCCCCTTGATGAGTAATAATCTCCTAGTACTTTTAATGGAGGTCAAAGGTCTTTGAGATCAGCAATTTAAAAATAAAATTAAAACCTTGTATAGAAGCTATCTCAATTGAGTTCAGCTTTGGTTAATCTCATACTTGTTGTAAATATGGAGATGTTACTCATAGTAAATATGCAGGTGAATATGCAGATACAAGTTCTATGTAGCTTTTGCATTTATATATTGGAGGCCAAAAGCCATTTGAGGTCATCAGTGGTCAAAATGTAAGAACCTTGTAAGCAGCTTGCATTAATTTGTACCAAAGTTTGTTTTACAGGTTAATGGCAGAATTGAGTTACCAGCTCCAGTTAGAGGAAATGCCCTCTGCTTGTCAGTGTTTTTATCTCACTGGAATATTTTAGCAACAGGCTTTGCATATTTTAATATCTGTATCACATGTGGTAGGAGTCCACAAATGAATCTTACAAATGGTCCAAGGAAACTAGAACTCTCTGATCTCCTGGTTATGATTCAATTCTTTGACACATTTAACTCTATCAATCAGATAACTAAATAAATAATAATTGAATTTTGAATAAAACAGTTTGATCTTTTAATGGACTGCATTTTTATTTGATTAGATTTTTCTTCTGGCATCGGATTGCGACCATTAATGGAGTGGGCCTGGAAAGAAGTCATTAAGAGGAAACAAATGACGGATGACATGTGTAAGTTGCTCTCTTCAGGAAATGTTTATTATCTATTTATCTCATCTCAGCTGAATTCTTTATTTTATTTATCTTGCATTTTCGTTGTATCTCTGCACACTTGTTGACACTTCTTAGAGTAAGTATAGTAGCTGTACTGACTTCCTGTCCTGGTGCAACAACAGGGTGACCACTATTTCATTCTACCTTTGCATTCAAACTTCTGCTTTGAGAATAAGATGTGAGTATGCTGTTTATGGAGCAAACAATACCAAACAGCACAAGTTCACCCTAAGGTGAAGATTGGCTTGGCCAAAACTTCTAAATGTAGGCCTTACAAAGTAGGGATTTATGAACTAACTTTACTTCAGCTCCTTGCAGGAAAATCAACCAACAACTGAATGTACTGTCTTACAGGAAACTTCAGTATGTCCTCAGCCTAGTTATTTTTCCTTGCAGATAAAAACCAGCAAGTAACTTAAGTAAACTGCACTAGGTTTAAAACAAATATGAATTTATATAGAAAAAAGTTACATCATTAATAGAAGTAAATATTCAAACTTGTCAGTGCAAATGCAAAGAATTCAGTACTTCCAAGATCATGTTAGCGTCCTTTTATTAGAAAAAACCAATAGCTTACATGTGTCGCTCTCAGCAAGCATGTACATAGGCTATACAGCTAATCTTTACTGAACATATGCCCTTATGAATATTATAATGACAAATATCAGCACAAAGATTCCTGGGAATGTTAAAGAATTCACTACAAATTAAATTTTATGGGAAATATCACTTCAGTTTGTGGCTTTTCAAATCTGTTCAGGATGGCCGCTATTATGTCATCTATGTTGAACATTGTAAATGTTTAGTTAGAATTAACAACTTACAGCAGTACACATTTGTAAGTCACTCCTGCTGTAAGTATTAGTCATATCATGCATTTCTAAGGTTTAATAATCCATTACACTCTATTGTCTGCTAACAATGGATGAGTGTCAGTAATTTTGCTAATGATACAATAATCACATTCTTTACAAATAACAACATTCATTCTTCATTTGGATTTACCACAGGTGAGCCTCTTTTTGATGGTGGAGGAACCTATATGGATGATAAGACTGTTAGAAAGCTCTCTCAATGCTCCAAACACTATCAACATCTACTGACAATATTCAAAACTCTGCTGGGAGAAGGGCAGACTACCACCGAGCAAGGTTAGTGCATATGTATATTCACCTTGTTGAGTAGAAAACTCCTTCTGTTTCTGTGAAAGTCATTTGAGTTCAGAGAGTTCAGAGTCATTTGAGTTGAGATCAGAGAAGATACAGACACCTTGCAATCCAGTCCACTTGAGTGCAAGAGCCTTGCTGATAATGTGAGCTAAGGAGTGGTCAAACCTTGATGTCTTTTCTGCTGTTACATTAAATGTTCTCATATGAAATGTGGAAATGAATCACTATGACATTTGGCTTTCTGGTTAAAATGTCTATCACCTTCACTGTGGGAAGAACAAGCAGTCAGTAGAATACATATATGTGTTGGACTTCATCTTTGGATATCATTCCTGAAATGATAATAATACATATACTATGCATATATGAAGAGCTTACCATTTCATTATGTGATATAGACAGTGCTTTTGTTACAACCTTTTTTGTAGTAGAAAACACCTGAAATAACCTTCACTTTTAAATTAAAATGACTGACACTTTAATTTAACAATCATGTGTTTTATTGTAAATGCTGTTACAGTGGGTCTATATTGCTCTTCATTTGAAAAAAAATAGGGCCAGTATACACCAGTGTAATTTGGGCATGAGATGTAACTGTCAGGCAGAAACTCACATAGCAATGGTTGCTGTTTCTCCATCTGTAACAGCTACCTTGTAGTGTGAGATAAAAGGATTATTTAGGTGCATTATAGTTGAGATGCAAACCATAGTTACTAACTGAGATGTAGGTAAACTTGTCTTTAGTCAGAACTACTTGTCAGAGGTAGTGAAGTAGTGGAAACATTAAAAGGTTTTATCTTGATTAATTCGGTGCTCTTATTATTCTCTACAGGAGCTCATGATCTCTCCACAAAGCTGGTTGTTCTGTCTCTTCTCGCTGAGCATGTCAAGGCACTGCTGTGGTTTGTCAGGTGTGGCCTGCTACCAGAATGTCCAGGTAACCGATTCAAACTTATCAATTTATTGAGCAATTTAATGAACAACTTCATTAGATAGAGCAGTATTTTGTAATATTCTGACCATTCATTTTGAGTTTTGATAAAATAGTGTTATTTTTTAAATGTTGATAATCTTCAAGAAATAATTGTTCCACTGAGATTCCACAAATTCCTGGCTTGCAATTTTATTTTCATCATTTCCCAAGGCTGACACTGACAGTCAAAGCAAATACAGTTCGTATTGTGACATCACACTGCCATTCTGCTCTGCTCTGATAGTGAGGGCATGTGGGTGTGTGTATGTATGGACACCTTTGGCTTGTAAACACTAAAAAAAAAAATGGATTAATTTAAAACTTGCTATAAGAATACATCTATCCAGCAAAGGTGGCAAGGAATCACTCAGTATTTTGTCTTTCTTATTACATGAAATGCTGGTTTGAAGTTTATAAAGCTGTATTTTACATTTAAATACCAATATGAAAAATAGCATGAAAAAGACAAGACAAGACAAGTTCTTCTTTGATCTCCTAGACAAAGATGGTACTCCTCATCAAGGCCAATTTAACTACCCTGCCTCCCTGCTACGTGTTGCATATTTTCAGAGAAGAGCCCAGATGAAAAAACTCAGTGGGTAAGTTTTCATCCTGTTCCAGCTTGCTTTTCTTTGTGTTGGTAAACACACAGAAACTACGAACCAGAATCGAATAACCTGATATCATTTGTGAAGAATGTGTGCACACAGGATCACCTGTCTCATTACCCCATGAGTTGTGAAGAATGTGTGCACACAGGATCACCTGTTCCATAACCCTATGAGTTGTGAAGAATGTGTGCACACAGGATCACCTGTTCCATAACCCTATGAGTTGTGAAGAATGTGTGCACATATGATCACATGTTATAACCCTATGAGTTGTGAAGAATGTGTGCACACAGGATCACATGTTATAACCCTATGAGTTGTGAAGAATGTGTGCACACAGGAACACCTGTTCCATAACCCCATGAGTTGTGAAGAATGTGTGCACACAGGATCACCTGTTCCATAACCCCATGAGTTGTGAAGAATGTGTGCACACAGGAACACCTGTTCGATAACCGTATGAGTTGTGAAGAATTTGTGCACACAGGATCACCTATTACACAACTCCCCATGATTTGTGAGGAATGTGTGCACATAAGATCTTTTGCCCCATAACTTCCCATGATTTTCAGGAATGTTTGCACATAGGATCTTTTGCCCCATAACTACCCATGATTTTCAGGAATGTTTGCACATAGGATTACCTTTCCTTTCATGATCTCCAATTGTTGTGTATAAACAGAATCAACTGTTCTGTAGCTCTCATGATCTGTGAAGAACAAGCCCGGAATTTTCTCCAACAGAAGTCTCTCGGAAATGAAACGGATTATTTTGATTTTATAAATTACAGCTCAGACACCAGTATCCTCTTAATTGATGGGATTGTCGAAGAAGCGGGCGCAGAGCTGACAACTCTCTGGCAAAGAGAAGATGAAGCAAGTGATGGATTCTATCCTCCTCCCAGCCTACATGTAAGGAGTCTCTTTCTATAATAACACTTCTGACAGGTCATATATTTAATGCCAGAACTATGCATGATTGAAATCTGCTTAGGAGAAAAGTAACAGTGGTGGATGGCTCAGTACTCTTATGAATATTGTACTTTTATGGATATAAATTATGTACAAAGGACTGCTGATGCAATAAATATAAATAAAAAGACCAACACCATAAACATGTTTTCTGGCACTTGTAATCTAAAGCTAGAAATGAACCCTTGTGGACCCCCAAAAAATAGACACCATGGAACACATACTCGGTTAAAAGGAGCCCTTGTGTCTGAAAGCTCACTTTGAACTAGTGCTGATAGTCGATTAATGGCATAGCTCTTCTCTCAATTACTTGGTTACAGTTGTGATGTCATCACTGTCATTTTTACATTGCAGAAATACAGTCAAAACATTCTCCATGGTGCACTGTCTTTATTTGTTCTTTCACGTCTTAACGTGTGGTGTTTAAATCATGTTATAACATCTACCAAACAATAACTGTGAACAATCTACAACATTTCTTAAAATCCTTCATAGTAAATCAAAAGCTTTTGAATGAATCTACGAGGCTACTACAACTACTAGCACTAATCAAAGGAACGTGTAAACAATGAATAGATGTAACACCTTGCAGCGGTGTGATGATTAGTAGGCAAGAGTTTTCTGTAGAAGGACGTTCAAGGCTAGGCTCTAGCCTAGCGTGATAGCAGACACATATCGTGCACATCGAAATTAAACTACACCGCAACTGACACACTGGATCAGACATCTGATAAATGTGAACCAGGCCAGTAATAAAGTAATTGTAAACATGTTTGAAGAAATGACAAATAACTTGATCATACATTGCTAGGACTGAATGTTGCACTGCAGAACAAGCTTATTACTGACAAGTAAACCCATATATCTAACCAGAGCAGGTGCTTGCCGATTTTTAACACAGCACAGTGCTAATGTAGCATTGTGAGAACCATTTATTTTGCAATATTTGCTGACAAACTGCTTTAGTGTTGTTTTTGATAGGTGAGGCTATTTTTCAAAAGCATATTAGTTGTGGTGCTAGCTTGTAGTCAAGTAATCTCAACTTAGGTTTTGAGCGCGATTAATCAAACTTCCAAAG
>JAAAKB020170393.1:0-12065 GCA_010014835.2 Apostichopus leukothele | reverse complement strand
TAGAGCGGATTTTGCATGCAATCGACGAGCAATTGACCAATCAAATGGCCGGAATATAATTAGGTGTTGTATAATAGACAATATTCTACATTAATATATATCACATTTCAAGTACACATCAAAAACTAGAATATTTGGCAATGACAATCCCTCTTGACTCCATGCATAAGATTTCTTATCTTCATGAATTATGTTACAATAAATTATGAAATAAAATTACAAAAATTGGGGTACAATACTTCCTATTAAAGTATATATCATATGTATGCATGTCCCAAAGTTTTAAACAGCTTTCATCCATGGAATACACGTTGGTGCCCACGCTTAAATAATTTGTCTCTAGAAACCTTTGATCTGCTGCTTGCACCCAATATGCAAAAGTGAAAATACACATGAAGCCTATGGCCATTGCTTATTTGGCATTCACCAACAACATTCATGCAGTAACAGATAAAAAGCCTGAACAGTGGAAAACTTGACTATTTTACTATAAAACGTGGTGAGCTACAATTATTTTTAAGTGTACTTTCCTGGTGGTTCTGCATCTCCATATTGCAGATAGATTGAGGAGTGTTATATTAGACAAATAATGATTCAGTGAGGAAATTACTTTTAAGGGTGGTAGTAAAAAATGTTTTTTGAAGGCGGAGCATGAGTGACCATTATTTTAATTTCTAGCATATTTGGAGCCAATACTGACGATCTTCGAGCCTTGTATACAGTTTCAATTCTCCAATGTTAGAAGACTAATCAATCTTGAAAATAATCCCACGTGTCCCATATCTTTTCTCGTACTTCATATTGCTATAAACCGAATTGGAGAACTTTTATTTAAATTTATTTTTCTGAACAGATATTATGACAGGGTTCAACTAGCAATGCAGAAAGCTTTGCGGGGGTCTCTGTACCTGACACAACGCCTGTAACATTAAAAGCCTATTGACCACCATACATAGAGTTTGGAACAAGATTGGATTCTCAACTAGCCATATTGAATAATTTTGTCTCTCACATCAGACTCACAACATCTCTCTGTGACCGATTGATGTAAAGAAAGTGAAACTTTGACGCTCTCAATAACTTCTCTCACCTGCAGTCTCTCTTGTAAATTCTTTTCCTTTCTCCTCATTTTCTCCTCCAATTTGTTATTATCTGCCTCTAAATGACACTTTTCTTCATCTGCATTCTGCAAATAAAACAACAAAATTTTATTTCAGCAAAATTAATAGGTTATCAGAGTTTAAGGGGACATAAAACAGTGTCTGATATTTCTATAAAGGTGAAACAGTTACAGTTGTTTGCCTTTCAAAAACTATGTTCTAAATTCTTATCCAGTTCACTTACAAGTGTACTGTAAAAGTCTATTTAAGTAATTAGGTTTTTTGTTTTTAAAGAAAAGTTGCAAACTGGCAGGTAGTCAGATCAAGCTAATTGCACTAACTACTTCAGCCCCCATTCTTACAAAATAGGCTAGGTACCTCTATGATAAACTGCAATAGATTTAGGTTAATTGTTCTCTGCAAGGTATCGTAACATTTTAGTCCAAAAAGAAGTAGCTAGCAGATAGGTAGCATCAGCAGCTCATGACATTACCTACTCCAGCCCTGATTCTTATATTCGAAGAACGCTAAGTATATCTACTACAACCGTTGTGGCAGGCATAGGCTAATTACTGTCAAGATTTGAGATGATATAAGAGCATATTTCATTAGAGTACAATCATATTATTAGATTGCTAGAGAAATAATACTACAAATGCAACGAATGGCTCTGTGAAAGGCATACAATGTCAATGATTAAGGCTATTTTGTCACGAAAAAAGTAGCGAGCAGCCTAGCAGGTAGGTAACA
Organism: Apostichopus leukothele; assembly: GCA_010014835.2. Lineage (NCBI taxonomy): Eukaryota > Metazoa > Echinodermata > Holothuroidea > Aspidochirotida > Stichopodidae > Apostichopus > Apostichopus leukothele. The sequence goes on along the minus strand of JAAAKB020170393.1, from coordinate 10,215 downwards.
TCAGCAGCTCATGACATTAGCTATTCCAGCCTCGATTCTTATATGCAAGGTAGGCTCAATACCTCCGATATAACGCATAGACATATAGACTTAGGGAAACTGCTATCTGGATTTTTGACATATGTGATGACATTAGAACTTAAAACAGGATTAAACAAGCATAACATAGGAGATTGGCCCCTTGAAGTTTACACCCCTTAAGAATGGAATCACCTCCCTTTTTTGAATCAGTCTCTTTGTTCTTTTAAACGTGACTTAAAGACTAATCTTTTTAGGCCATTTTTGTTATGATCTCTGCTGACTTTCTTCCACCCCATTGTTGTGTTTCTCTGTTTGTTTTTATTTCTTAACTTTCATATTGGTCTTGTTAGTTTCGATACATGTCGCAGTATCTCTAGTTTGCTCCTATTGTTTATAGTTTACGTTTATAGTTTTATTGTCTTATCTATTTAAATATGTTATGTTATTTCCTTCTATTAAGTTATAGAGTGTCTTAATTACTTGTAAAGCACTTAGAGCTTACTTTTAGAATAAGTGCCATATAAATGTAATTTAATAATAAAAATTATAATAATTAGATGGCGAGAGAAATTATCCTGCAAATGTGAGGAATGGCTCTGTGAAAGGCATACAATGTCAATAATTAGGGTGGTTAAACAGGTGTGAAATATAATGATACACTTTACAAGGGTCAAAATAACACCATAGACAAAGAACTAAATCTCTGTAGAGAACTCATCAGCTTATCAACAGCCGTTTGCTCTTGTGAGGTTGTGACTACAACAACTCACAGTAATTTTATCCTTTCAGCCAGAAAATGATTCCAAAAAGCCATGAAACTTCACCACGAGGTGAATGATTTTCATTGTCACAATCATTACAGTGGTCAGCATGTGGACGATGAAACAATTTGAAAAAAATAATTTGAAGAATAAGAAAAGGTTATAAATTATAAGAATAATAATAATACAGATCTAATGTAGCACATAAATATGAAAAACATCTCAATGCACTGAACATGTAAGAGAAAAAGTATTACTGGGGATAATACAGTCTTAAGTATTTGTATCTGAGCAATTCTTATTCCACTTAAAGAATTCTTTGAAGCGATAGCTTTTTTATTAGGAATTTGATTGGGAAGAAAACCCTTTTTCTGCTTTGATCATTATCATTATCATACAATTTCTCTAATCAGAGGATGGTTAGCAGGTATGAATTTGCATTGTTACAACAAACCTTTAACTTCTGCTGCCAATGTCTCTCTTGTTTCTTCAACTTTTCGTCTAGCTGGTTATTTTCGACCGATAGCTGATTGCATTTGCTCTCAATTTCCTGTAAAATGAAGCAAAGAAATAAATGGGATGAATCATTGAAATCTTCAACTGAGTACTACATCAAATATGGAAGCTTTTCTGTCAAAACGATCATTCTACCAAACAATCAACTCAAGTCATCTTACAAACTAAAAATACAAATTAATAAAAAAAAACAACCCAAAAGAAAGAAATATGACTTTCCTTTCATAGTGAACAGAATCCTTTGGCAAAATTAATATTTCATTTATAAGGACTCTCTTCAGTGTGAGCTCACTTCAAACATCTAGTTGTGTCTCAATGGTACCAAATTGAATATATTCACAACTCTACCATTGTGTTTCTTCTCGTTCTCCCTCTCCTCCACCCCTACCGCATACTGGTAATTACTAGCCCTACCCATTCATTGCCAATGACAAGGATTGCCCAAGTTTTTGTGTGCAAAGGAGACTACATTAATGTTTCTCTGCTATGAAGTGTGAAAGACAAATTATTTACCAGAATTTTTGATGACAGTTCACATGTTACTTTGTGTTTGAGTTCCACATCTTCTGCCAAACCTTTCTCTCTTCCCTGGACAGTATTAAGCCTCTTCTCCAATGAGAGAGTTTGTAGCTATAAATGGAAGATTTTCACAAAGTAAAGGAACTCACAAGATCAAACAACATTTTTTCTTGAAATGGGACATAAACTGGACGATGTTATCAATGATCTTAATGACGTAGGCCTAGTTTACCCTACATATAAGCTCCAGGACTGTGCTATTTATTGCTACGACATGGCAGGGCATATTTTCATGGAATTTCTCTGGTTGTCCCTGGGACAACCAATTCTCAACTTTCTGGTTACTTGAACAGCAATTGATGGAGGGTGTTACAAGATTATCAGTTTTCCTATTTGGAGTATTTAGTTACAATGCAATTTGATTTTGATGTGAAATTGCGAACAACCTCCAGAGCTGATTGTATGAACAGAAATTTAGTCGTCTTGAATGACCATATAAAATTTGTTCCGAATGATATGTGAAATGTTATCAAGTTGAGAACAGCTGTATCTGGAAGGTTTCCGTCGATACTTGAGGTAATCTGCCAAAATGTGGTATCTGGTTATGTAACTTTATGTATAAACACTGCCAGAATATTTCTGTGAAATTAAGGGTCCTAATCCCTTTAAAAACAAATTAGAAATGAATTGTATAGCTTTTTACCTATCATTATTTAGGACGGTTTTGTATGCAGACTCGTGCCATACCAGGTGAACATCTTTTTGGGTCGTATGATAGGTTTGGTCAATTTTTAAAACTTTGTCATCAGTCCTTTTTATAAAAAGCTATTCTTAGATGGGAAACATTAAATATTGTTATAAAAGTGTCTTGCTGAAACTAACCTTTGCCTCCTGCAGATCATTTTTCAAACTGCTCGACTCGTTTCGATACTTTTCTGCTGCAGCTTTCATATCTGTTCTTAGTTTTACATTTTCAGATTCCAGATTTTCAAGGGTCCTTGAAACATCTTTCTTGGAATTGTTGACTTCTTTAAGTTTCATCTTCAATCCAGCAATTTCCTCCTTATGTTGTAATTTTTGCTAATAAATTGAAGAGAAAGTCAAACAGAATACAATTTTGTACAAATGGAAAAAAAACAAGAAGAAGGAAAAGGTGAACATTTTCTTACTTTAGATGAAGATAGAGATCTCTAATTCTTTGCCTCAACATTTGGGATAACAAATTATGGGGTACTGAATCTTCATTTTCAATTATATTTGTTCTATGACAACATAAGTATAACATATAACATATAACATAGAAGGAGATAAGAAACAAAACTTGTGAAAGGAAGAGTACTAAAAAACCCTATAGGGCTTGTCAGGTAGTGACACTCCCTGAAAAAATACAGAACTTTACAATTAGAAAAGTGAACCCAAAATAAAAAAACACACGGAACCACCCATTCCTCTCCCTTCCCTCACCTACCCCCCTCCCTCCCCAGTTATAATTAGTGCAAGCAATAAATGAGTAGTAGACAATACAATTTGCAGTTCTAGTACATGTTGATGAAGTGCTTTTGTAAGCTTTTTCTAAAAGCAACTAAAGAAGGCAATGCCTTTAAAGTGAAAGGTAGGGATTCCAAAGTGTGATTGGCCGATGATGTAAGCTATTTTTAGAGAAATTGTTGTGACATTGCCTTGGGTTAGGTATCTAGTATTTTTTCCATTTTAATGTAGCAGCCCAAGGAAGCCCTGCTGAGAAGTATACTAGCAAGTTTCTCGATCTGCATTTTGACAAGTTATGTCAATAGATGATTTAATGCTTGCAAAATTGGGTCAAAAGTCATCACTTTTCAGTTACTTTTGTTTTGTTTATGTAATTCAGCTTGAGTGTTATTTACTTATCTAACACTTTCCTTTTGCATTTGTCACATCTTAAATAATAACTTTGGAGATTATTTGAAATACCTTGGAGGAAAGCGATGAATGTGAAATTCAAGCTCCAATCATTACAAAATAAGCTGTGTCACAATATGTACCACAACTATTCATAAAGATGCTTGTACAGAAATTTCCTAGAGAATGTCTGTGTTTATTCCGTAGCTGTTTTTGTTGTTGGTATCTAAAGCAATACTATCTACTTTATCTACTAAATTACTTATCTTGGGGTAGTTCATCCTCTCTACTTCACAGCAAAGAAATATACTACCCTCATCTTTACCAAGATTTAGTTTCTGGCAAATCTTATTTGAACTATCATTAAAGGGTTTACCTTCAATATCTGTTATTGACTATCATATCATCTTCCATTACATCAAATCAACTATCATAAAGTTCAAACTATCGTTAAGGTGAGAGTTATGAGATGCCAAACGATCATACATTTTTTGTTCATGACATGGGTGGTCACTATGGCTATTTGTATTTGGCTACCACATAGAGTTAGCATTCTTTCAATGATCATTAAGAAAGGATGAAATGCCTCTGAGGTTTCTTTACACTTCCTACCCTAACACCTTTATTCTGACCCTACACTTTGAAATATTTGTATCGTATCGTTCTTTACCTGTTCCATCCTTGTCTCCATTTCCTTATGGTTTCCATTTGTTTCTCTCAGTTCGTCTCTCTTTCTCTGTAAACTGTTTTCCATCCTCGTCAAGTTTTCCTCCATCTGTCGATGTGTGGATTCCAAGGTAGAGTATTTCTCCCTGTTTTCTTGAGCTTGTAACCTAGCATATTTGCATTTAAAAGACATAATTATCAGAACAAACTTGAAACCACATGTCCAATGCAAATATATTTTAAACATTTAACAGCATAAGCTGTTGATAGAATGCTTCCTTTACTGTCGATTGTACTATCACATTAAACAAGTCTACAACAATTTGGGCTCGAATCCCAAATCCCAAATATGACTTACAAGAAACTTACTTATATCTGTTCAGATGGCGAATAAATTTCGCTTTATTAATGAAGGATATGAGTAGTATGTCAGTGATAAGTCAACATATACCGATACAAAATGAAGCAAATCTCTTAATGCAAACAAGAAACTTGAGAGAGTAAAACTTCCTATCTCTCTCAGAACTCTTTGTAAAATATGTGACGTGACAGGATCTATATTAATATACAAACACCCACACTGACTTAAAGTGAAGGTAGTGGAAATGTAATAGTTTTACCTCCATTCATCCTCTTGTGCTGAGTGAGCTTTTTGATATAAATTTGTCAGGTCCCTCAGCGAAGAGATGACTTTCTTTTCCGTTGCTTCCTTCTCATGGCGTTCATCGTTAACTTCGTCTTGAAATTTCTGTTAATTGATTTTTGGCAATAGAGAGGAAAGAAAATAAATCAACCAATCAGATTTAAGAGAAAAATAACACAGAGTTGCTTACAATGGAAGCCTACATGTATACACTCACTGACAATGTTGATTCAACAAGGTGGCATATAATTGTTTATTGTTATTAAGTGTTTACATTTACACTGAGTATCAAGTATATTAAATATATGACTAAATGAGATATCATACTTAATAATTTTGTTGTGTGAGCTGTAATATTTAAATATTGTATTGCATCTACAGGAATATTGAAGATAGTACAACATTTAGAGTGGCCAATATTGATAAATACACATATGTGTAAATTTGTCTTGCAAAAATAATAACTGGCTTACTTTTGTCAATTGAAGAAAGAATCTGAAGAGAGAAAAATATCTTTGTAAATGTAGCTTACCTTTAACTTTTTCACATATGATTTTATCAGCTCTTCAATTTCCCCGTCCATGGTAATAAATGCTGACTCTTCTTAAGGAATGACGTACTGCAATGGAACAAGAGAATGAGATTCCTGTGTTAGTTATTACAGTATTACATAAATATCAATATCAACAATTATTCAACTTACCTACTTAATATATTTTATTCTAAGGTAAATTTGAACTGTGTGACTCCTCTGGCAATTGGTCAGTTACTTAGTAGACTACAAAAAACTACCTGACAGTGTTGATAACCCGATACTCATGGTACATTTATGGCTATTGCACAAATATGTAATCAAGATCTGTAACATTGGCACATGTTTGCAATTTATTGTTGCTACAAAGTTTTTGTTGTATGACTAGCAATTAGCTATGTCTTTACTAATGACTAGATCCAACAATTACCGACGGAAAGAAGTTTAGTACAAGTTCATCCATGAACTTTTTCTCACCCAACCAATAACAGCGGAAGCTTATTATGCATACAGTGCATATGCATGCTTATAATGCATACAGTAGTTACCTACAAATTCAGCCAGCTACCAATTGCAACATATTCAGATATGCAGGCCTTTGGTTGACAGGTGACTGTGGCAAATAGTAGTAAATAGTACAGATCCAGGCTAGCATATACCCACACAGTCACTACAAGCATAATAGTTTGGACAATGTCAGGGTACCTTAAGCTATAAAAAGTTCATTGATCAAGTATACCTATCATTTTCAAAACAAGTTAAAAAATTACAAATTTATCATTGCTTTTTAATTCCCTTCTCGTCAAAGTGCAAACAAGATAGCAGATATGAGATAACCTTAAATGGACCACATTTATTAGTTAGGTTTACGCTTAACTTCCAGCAAGCACAGTTTGTGTCAAAGTTTGTGTCATTCCCTGAGGGTGTCCTCACCATTATCTTATGTACATGATTTAAGCCATAAATTGAGACTATCACTACAAAATTGCAGGCAAACACTGTGCACAGGTTCGCTGAATATGGCACTAGCCTATCTTGTAATTCACATACTACTATGTTATATATATGTAGCTGCACTGATAGACACTGTAGCTGCAATTGAAGTTTGTAACCAACTTTTTGAGTCCAAGTTCTATCCATACTGTAATCTAATGTTATATGGTGGTGTACGGTAACTTCGCGTGTCCCCTAAATTCGGGTACTGTGTTACAACTTACATATGTAGTTGAACTGATAGACATTGTAATTGCTGTCCTGCTGTGTTTGTAAACCAAATTGTGACCACTTTTAGAATCACAATTTTAATCTACAAAGCCATAAGGAACCGTCCAAAATTGCCACAGTGAAACTAGGAAACATCAGTTTTGTATTTTGAGACACTTTCAAATTTCAATTAGCTGAATTGTAAAGTAATACTTCAACGCATGCGTGAAGTAAAGGAAAATATTCTTTGCTTCGAGCAATTTGACTAGTCCCTACCATTACAAGCAGAGTTCTTTTTATTTCTGGCAGAATCTGTTCAAACCATCAATGAAATCACATAGCTGAAGGATAGATAACTAAACCACTGAGCTTAATCATTGAGATCATCATCAGAGCTATCATTTAAAACAACATTTATGCCCATGTTATCGTGAATTAACTGCATAGGCCTACCATCATATGCCAACAGGCTACAATACTATTACTAATAGTAATACTATTGACAATTTTGGGTACTAATTTAGAATCCGTACCATTCGACTACCTAGCTAGCCCTAATTCCTAACCCCTAACCCTGTTCCCTACTTCCTAACCCTAATTCCTAACCCCTAACCCTACTTCCTAACCCTAATTCTATTGATTTGGGAGACAGAAACCAAGCCGGATTATACAGTTGTTATTCGAAGTAAGCTTTCCCATTCATATGGTACGGATTCTAAAGTTAGGCCTAAAGTGTTTTGGCCTAGACTAGCTACTGCAGACTTATATACTAGTACAATTGACACAAAATTATAACCTACAATACAGTACATATGACTGTATTGCAGGGAACATTTTTTATATTAATATTATATAGTTGTGTTCTATGATTTTATTCTGTCTTTTTATTCCTTCCAGAAACCTTGTAATTGACTGGTATATGGTGAAGGATAGAAAATGACAGCACGACATGCATCTATATGGAATGCCCAGAGTATCACACTCAGCTCCTTGTGATAACAGTACACTAATTTATCCGCTTTACTATATACACTACAGCTAACTATCAAAGAAAGTTGTAAAATGACCAATTAAATTTCAAATAAAAGTTGGGTAAATAAATAAATTAAGCCTTTCCCTGTTCTCTTGATCGAGAAGCTTTCAGCAAAAAATGATGTCTGTGAACTTCAGGTTAGGGCGGTTGCTATGGAGATATAATGGTTACATACCGAGAGGACACTTTCAAAGGTTGAAGTTAACAACCGCATGTGACTGCTTTTTTCGATCATTAAATAAGGACATCTTGAAGAGTGGTCCTTGTAGAACCTTTATGATCAGCGACAGTTTAAACTCAAGCGATTCCAGTAATTCTCCAGAGTTCAATGATGTACACCATGACAGACTTCTTGACTCCATACAAATAATGAAAGTCGGTCTCAAGGAGAGAAAGCCAGGAGAACCACACCGTGTTTTTGTACTACAGCCTCATATAAAATCCGGTCCACGTAAGGGGTCTTCATGGAACCCCAAGTTACAATTAGAGGAAAGTATTTCACTTGTCCGGACTTTGAAGTGGACCATATTAGACAGTGCAGTTTATTCTACGACGCAGCCGGGCAAGAAGACCATTTTCGGTAAAGGTACTTATGGAAATATAACGGAAAGGTTAGCGGAGGTTCCAGGTTTAACAGCTGTGTTTGTCAGCCTTGACAGGTTGAACAGTATACAACAGAAAGAACTGGAAGATTGCTGGAAGGTAGCAATATATGATAGGTAAGCCGTTTGTAAAGTGTAGTTAGGAATCCAACAGAAGCTCTATACACCCTATACTGTACCCAATGTGATGATTGTTAATGAACACCATATGTATAGAGAGGCATGGAGGCAAGGAGGGATGATATTGTCATGTGCACCCAAGCTAAATTTACCAGAGGCATTTCTAAAGGTCACAGTCAATGTAAGGGTGGTAACGGCAAGACTCCCAAGTCATATTTACCTAACACTGTGTGGGTATAACTTTAAGACTCCTAAAGTCACTGCAGTAATTAAGTCACCATGCTGTGATATTAAGTAGATAGATAGATCTTTATTGTCCATTTCAGAAAACGAAAACGGAAAAATAATTTCCCGTCGACCGTAAACATAAATCAGTAGTGAATATAAACAGAACCATACAATAAACATGCTATTAGTGAACAACTACCAGAATAAAAATAAAAAAGCAGAACCAGAACTGTAACATAAGTAAATTAAAAATTTGCTTTTGATCAGACAAAATTAAAGAACATTACTTTTGATATCTTTCAATAGCACTATTTGGAATCGTAATACTCAAGTGTGTAAAGTACAGTATGTAAGTCTTGCAGCACCGAAAAAGTTAGTTGAAGGTACAAATTCTTCACTGTTGCCGCCTTCTCTCTTTAAAGATTTAAAACACATATCCTGGCAATGAAGTTTACATTAATAAGACAACCAATAGGTTTGCTTGACTGATATTTCATGTTTGGCCAATTGAAGTCAGTTGCAAATACCGTTAATCTAAATACTGATTCTGTCATTCTGTTTTACTTGTGACGCATTCATTTTTCAGATATTCTCTAGTTTTAGAGATATTCAAACTACATGCGAGAACCAGAGAAGCTAAACTACAGATTGCTTTAGCAGAAATACCGCTACTCAGGTATGTACCTTGTTAATAAATGAGCAATGGTTTAAAGTTAACTAAAACTTAGTAAGACTTTCAGTTCTTCTCTATTCTTCCATGAGAAGACCTTCATTTTAAGGATTAGCATAATTGCATTGTAAGAATACTGTTATTGCACAGGTGGGGAAAAGAAAATTCCACAGCCAAGAACAAGTATTCTGTGGCCTGCAAGATGGTTTTCAAAACTATAATAATGTGGCCCCCTATATGCAGATATAAGCATCGAAGAAGTTCATTCTCTGAATAGCAGAAAGGATTGACTTGAAGTATGTATCTTGTGAGGAGTTTGCTTTAAGGGCCTACTTTAGCTTGTGACTGGATACTCATCATGAGTGATGGACACTGCACAGATAGAACTTTTATTTTCCAAATAATGTAAAAGTGTCATTTTAGTCTTGGGCGTTAGAACAATTACACAAAGTGATGTGAGTCCCACAGATCTGCCAAACAGTGTGTGGGTAACTTCAAGACTCCTAAGTCATACCTGCCTAACAGTGTGTGGGTAACTTTAAGACTCCTAAGTCATATCTACCTAACAGTGTGTGGGTAACTTCAAGACTCATAAGTCATATCTGCCTAACAGTGTGTAGGTAACTTCAAGGCTCCTAAGTCAAACCTGCCTAACAGTGTGTAGGTAACTTCAAGGCTTTTAAGTCAAACCTGCCTAACAGTGTGTAGGTAACTTCAAGACTCCTAAGTCATATCTACCTAACAGTGTGTGGGTAACTTCAAGACTCCTGAGTCATATCTACCTAACAGTGTGGGTAACTTCAAGACTCCTGAGTCATATCTA
>JAAAKB020170283.1:0-12068 GCA_010014835.2 Apostichopus leukothele | reverse complement strand
TTGTAAAAATGGGGTCACCACAAGAAAAAAGGGGGTTTGTGGTGTTTTTTTTTAAAGGGGGGGGGCGGGGGGGGGGGGGGGGGGGGGGTAGGGACAGACAGGGGTGTGGTATTATTGTTTCTCTTCATTCTTAACCATATATTACTCATTTATTACATACTTCTCACATTTCCTCTTATAATCTTCTTTGCTTTTTTTCCTTTTTCTCTTATTTCTTTTTCTTCCTTTCATAATTTTATTATTCACTTCAACGTCTACTCCTGCTCTCTCCGACAAATTAGCCTCGGACAGGAACCGCAGTCCCCAACAATGGCGTCCTGTCAATTACAGACCAGGACAGTCTAAGGATGATACTGCCGATGCGGCTTTCTCCCCTCCCCCTGTCCCTCCGCCACCCCCGGGTGATGCGACAGACACCGAGGGGGATGATCTCCCCGCCGTACCACCAAAGCCCCAGGGAGGAGGCACCAACGTCTGGTTGAGTGCAAATACCCCTATGCAAGGAGAGGGTAAATAAAAGTCATGAATATGCATGTACTACACAAGCATGCTGATTGGCTGAGATATCACAATAGGTCATCCTCGGAACACGTCCCGTAGTAGCAGTGTCCAGAAACCCTGTCCCTTATCTTTGTTAAAGAGAAGAAAAAATAATCTTATTTCTGTGTCCCCTCTCACCTTTCGCTAACACCCATGTTGCATTTGACTTCTAACACATAATTTAACCTTCAGACATACTGTAGTGGATGTTTTTATAGCTGTAGTGTTACGCTGTATGGGATGATTTCATCAGATGAAATGTACAATTCATACATGTGTACCCCCTCAGTGAGTAATCAATGTTAATGAGATGTACAGTAACCCTACATTATGACTGACTGAATTACTACTGGCATTAGCTGCATAACTATGCAGACTATAGTTGCAATACTATGGCACTCTACGGGAACATATCCTCTAACATTTTATCAATTAAGAACCGCCACAGACACACACACACACTACGTACGGACAGTGTTACATACAGCATGGTCTACACTAACAAATTCTGCTGTGTATGTTTTCTCAAAAATTCCAGGGCCAGTCAGAGGTTTTATATAGCTTTGTGAAGATCATTTAAAAATGATGAAATAATTTAATTTTAAGAAGAAAGCATTAACAATTGGGCAGAAAAATATCAGTCGTTATAAAAAAAAATCAATGCTTTCTTACTTTCGTTTGAACGTTTAATGTTTAAAAATTGGGGGTCTGAAAATTAACAGTTGTGATGATATTTGTGGAAAACATCATCTCCTCAAATTTGTCAAAAAGCACATTTTGTCTTTTATGGGAAGGACTGTATGTAAGTTAGAAATGCCCCGACTGCATTATATCTTTCAGCTTGTGTGCCGTTTCTTTCCCCCTACTGTATATTATAATGGTAGTATGTGTGACCTAACTCTGCAATGTGATGCAGAGTACAAATCTCTTCTCTCTTTTAATTTGTGACAGTGTTGCACTAACAGTGGCACCCTATTCTGTATAAAATAACATTTGCCTGTTCAAGTTATTATACAATAATGTTGATTCTCAACCATCAATCCCAAGTACCATTCTACCAAATCCCTTTGATGATATTTTTACCCTTCCTCCCTATACCCTACCTCCTTGTCCCTCCCTACACCTACTTCCTACCCCTCCCTATGCCCTACCTCATTGTCTCTCCCTACCCCTACTTCCTCCCCTCCCTATCCCCTACCTCCTTGTCCCTCCCTACCCCTACTTCCTCCCCCTCCCTATGCCTTCCCCCTCTCCCATTCCCCTTAATATTCCAAGTCTCTCACAGTCTCTCTTTACAAGTGGTAATAAATTGTCACTGCTGATTAGGAAAATTTACAGACTGCAACTGATTGGTTGATTTGATAGATAGATTGATGTTTCTCGGATCAAGGAAGAAACAAGTTAAATTGATTACATCACAAAATATGGCAGGAATTGCTACTTAAAATATATAAACTGTACCAAATGTCAGCAGCAGCTTGGCAGAGGCAGCTGGGTATATATAGGTAAACAAGTCCTACCATTCCTCAGGCTATAGGCTCTGAGCTTGGTAGGAATGTTGAATGAACCATAACGGGTTCATTTGTGTTTTAATACACCCTCCTCATAGGATGAAATGATTGCTAAATATGTCAGCAATGAGGTTTATTTTCACAACCAGTCAAATATGAGGTGGGCATGTTTGTAGCCAGAGGGAGGGTGTCAAAGGGGTGACCCCACGTGAGGTCACCACCTCCTTATTTATTCTTGGAATGCTGTGAAGGGCCCTGCTGAAAGTTTGGTAGGAATTGGTATTCTAGTAAAGGTAAATAGACTTTTACCTGGTACAGTAGCTAATGTAATTCAGTTGCATTCAATTTACTAATTGTACAATTAACCACAAAGGCTCAAGTAAATCAATAGAAAATATGATTCATTATATCAAACCAGGCCTGAAGGTTATCATGATAGCTAAGGGGAGTAATCTGATAGTTTGAGTTTACATATTGACATATATACAGTATCCTTCGAGCAGTAAGTACATTGTCAGTCTACATAAATCCATCTTTATGGATAGGATGGTTATCATTAATGTAACCACATATTCCAGTACATGCTACATATTGGAATGCTACTGCACATACTGTAGAAGTGGGGAATGATTTACTCTGCTGAACATAGGTGAAAGCATCTGTCAGGATAGATCTTTTGTAGCCAATGGTATACTGTAGTAGAGTAGATCTGTGGTTATTGCCTCATCTTTACGACTGCTGCTACTGACATCGATACAATTACATCAGTCCTCTGGCTTACATGTCTCCTAGATACATTTACACTCCAATTACCCAAGCCGAAAAAGAAAATTGAAGTTTGTTAAAATAACACATCGCATTGAGCTTTTACCCTCACTAGGTCTCTCTCTCTTTCTCTGATGTTATGTTTTCAATATTTGTTACAAATTTACATGAAACCATCAAACAATGGCAAAGTAACTTTAATATTCATATTGTTCACGGAATTAATTGAAATTATTTATGATTTAATGAAATTGATAAAACTTAACTGTTGTTTACTTTAAAAAGCAATGGTGATTCAAGCTTAATTAATTAATTTAATGTTTTTTTAAGTATCATCTTAATTTCTTTTTTTTTTATCTCTTTCAGTCAGAATTTAAACAGTGTTCAATTTTAAATACTTTCTTTCAACTACTGCTGCAAAAAAAACCCAATTAATTTTCAGTTACTGTGATATAGTATAAAGTTAAAACCTTTCTCTATTAACACACACATACCCAGAATAATTTAAATGGTTTCTACATTACATCCATACATTGTGTATATAAACTAGCACTGCTCTGAGGTCTGTAGAATCTCCAATGGTTATTAATTCGGTCCATATTTTCTCAACAGAGGCGGATAAAATTAGCCTGCAATTCTTCATTTCTCTGTCATACTGTTGCTTAGGCATACCATAGATTCCTAGCATTCCAGTACAGTCACTCGGTGTCTGTAACACTATATCTATATCTATCTTACTGAGGTTTGTGTCCATTTAAATGGTAATTATACGGCCACAGCCACCAGAATTGTTTGCTGCGGCCTTCCCCTATAATCTCGTTCTGAGTATCTAGTAATTTCCTGTGGAGATGTTTGAGAGGAATTGGAATAGTAAATGAATTCAATGCAGCTCTTAACTTGGTATATTTGTACTATACTTAAAATGTATACTGACATATATATATAGCTTAAGTTGCTACTAACAAGCGGTGAAGGGGTTCAGTGTGTACGTAAACTGCCACTTATATTAAAAGTAGGAAATTGAAATTTGAAATCACGAATCAATTATTAAATTTGAAATAAATTATTTATGTGTTTACCTTAGGCATGTAAGTGTCAAATAGATATAAAGCACACAGCAGCTGCCAATTCCCTGCAGGAAGGTTGAATGCAACACCCAAACAATATCTATCAGAGATTATCTCACCAGACCAGTTGTGCCTATTCTGTGAAATTGTAGAACCTGATTGTGTGAAAACTGCACATCACTAAATCTTGAGTAAAAATCAAAATAGGGAAATATTTTATAGAAAAATTTTCAGTTTTTTAAACTGACATTAGTTGAAATGAAACTTGATTTATGAAGCAAATCAACTTCATTTTCATTTACATTGTCAGAAAGTACCAGGAGACAAAAAATTAATCAAAAACAAATATATGAAATCTGCCAAACATCAATATTGTTTGCAAGAGATGGACTACAAGGCTATACCATATATATGCTAACTTACAGTTAGGAAGTCTGTAAGGCCTCTGGATATGGCCAAATGGTTGTATTAATCAATTACTTCTAAGACAAACAGTTAACTTAAACTATGCCAATCCTGAACAAACTTATTGGCGCAGCAGCTATTAAACTTGAGAGCAAAAAGTAAAAAGGAAGGTTTGATTTTCACTGATTTCCTGCCAGAATATTACCTTGTCAGAAACAATTACATTATATGTTCATAACTATGGATAGATATTCATATGCATAATAACTGAATGCAACTAGAGAGTACAAGATACATATGAACATTGCAAAGAGGTCTATTGAAATGTAACTTCCTGTCAAAAGTGTCAAAACAAATTTTTAAGAGAAAGCTGAAGAGATTGTTTCCATCTGTACTGTACAGCTGTCTGTATGGCTGATTTCAGTTAAGAAATGTTTGTGGGTTTATAATCCCTCAACGACTTTGACTTTACATAAAAGCTTGTCTGCACTGTGGAATTGTATATCCAACAAGATTTATAATGAATATAAATATAGGTATAAATCACTGTTTTAAATGTATTTATATTTATATTAAATATTTCTCTGATGAAAAAATTAGTCAACAGACCACCATTGAACCATTAATAAAATCTTAAAAAAGTCCAGGTTATAACTCCAGTACAGTAATCGCAAGGGCTATTTTTGCACATTATTTAAGCTTTATACACCAAGGCAGTGTTTCTTCCTGTTGCAAAATTTAAGGGGACATAAATTACCAGTGAATACTTCCATTTTTCCCTTCCCCTGCCCTGCTCCTCATGATTTTGATAATATCCTTAAAAAAAATTCCCTTTAGCAATTGAATAGAGCAGAAGGAATGTTGCCAGTACAGTGTGTGTATTTTGTTCTATTATTAGTTGGCCTTTCAATAAACCCATTGAAAAGGTCCCTATTGTATAATTGCTTTTGTCTCATAATCGCTATACACCTCCTGTACTGTAGTTGTGCAGGTAACCTTTGTCAGAGAGGTCATTGAAAGTATCAAACTAACCCTGGTAATTCTCAACTATTTACCCAAAAAATGCTGGATGGCATTGGGGATTAAATGACAAAAACGACAAAATAAATACAAACTATTCAATGAAAATAACAGAAAAGATACAAGAAAATGCATTTAATTCTTAGAAAAAGAATAAAGAAGAATATTTTCTGCCGATTCAATACAGTTAGCATTTTTATTGTGTTCTTTAGGATGTCCATTTGATATCTTTTGATAAAGGCTGCAGTTCCTAGTTCATTGTTCGTTATTGATCACCTGATAGCTGATTAGTGAAAGAAAAATCCCCTCAAAACCTATGGGATAGTGAAAAATAATGTTACAAACGAGCTCTAAATGCTAAATATATGTTGCCTCAAAGCTTTATATGTGCTAAATGTATGAAGAATATTAAAACAAATAATAAATATTGCTACAACTCTTATACTAAAATCACATAAAAAAATATATATATAGTTCCTCATTTGCATGATAAGGACTTGTCAACTTTCACCTCACATAAAGGGAAAAAAAAGGAAAAAATAATTTGTATGTGCTAAATGTATGAAAAATATTGAAACAAATAATAAATATTGCTACAACTTTAATACTAAAATCACATTATAAAAAATACAGTTCCTCATTTGCATGGTAAGGATCGCCTTGTCAACTTTCACCTCACATAAAAAATATTGACAATTTCTCGATTTGCCTTTCATTCGTGGTTAATACTGATACAGAATATTGTGAGACAAAGGCATTTTCAGAAAGTGAATGTAATAAAGAATTTACTCGCTAATGTTTCTTTGGTGACCAATTTGATGTAATTGCAATCTTTAACTTTTAATAATTATCCTCATTTTCATGTTTGATATAAAAAGTTAAATTTGTGGGTAGCAATCACACAAATCCAAACAGCTTCTAAGAGGTGAATTGTATACCCTCATTCACACAGCTGGAACTCATCAAAGAGATGGTTGAAATTTGATTCTACAAATCTTTGCAGTATACCCAGCTGCAGTTAGCCACACCACACCAATGTTGTAATACTGCACGGGTGTGAACTGTTTGTATAGAAGTCGTATAAAGTCATGTTGTTCACATGGAGTGAATTTTTCTTGAAGGATTGCGGTGTAAAAGTCTTTGCCATGTTGACTTAAGTGAGGCTCGTGTGCCCTACAGTTAGTGGAAGAAATGATTATCTTTGTTTTACCATACAGATGAAATATATACACTTTAATGTGTTGTGCCACGGACAGAATATATGCATGCATATATGGGCTATGAATGGCCTGCCTCATTTATTTACATGTCATTTACTGTACATGTTACATCTAGACTTTGATGTGTTATATCACCATAATGTATATTTCAATAGTAGCATTTAACAGCCATCACCCTGAATACACTAAACTGTATCAATGGAATATGCACTGGTCTCCATGGTACTCTATTGTTATTATTATTATTATTATTAATACCAGTAACATATTAGCCAGGCTTACACAGTCTATGAAATGGTTGTTGAGTGGTAAACTCTGTTATCTTTATATTGTTTGTTTAAATCTTGTATTACTTTAATTACCATCAACTGCGACAACTCTTCCAGTAAGTTATTTAAGTTGAACTTATCTGTCAGTTTGTGATTGCACTCGACAATATGCTGAAACTTATTTATTTATTATTTATTTAAATTTTGGCAATTTATCTAAGTACTTTAAGATGGTAAAACCTCTTTTAAACCCAAGTAAGAAATAAGACTGATCAAAACTGTTATATCGTAGGTACTAGTCTGACTTGACTTGTACACAGTGAGTAAAATGTCAGTGGTCGCATCGTCGATAAATGAAGGTGGAGATCTTCGTGAAAGGATATACTGTATGTCAGGACGTGCTGCTTTAATACAATTAAGAGACGGTGTTTGTCCCTTGGTTTTAACACATGATTAAGATGGCAGGACAATTAATAATGGGTTTGGAATTGTCCTGTACTTTATTTGACAAATTAATTGATAGGACATGTGCAGTGCCAGCATGGAGGTAATTAATTATCATTATACTTTGCTTTAACATTGAAGAATATTTGAATTTGTCCGTTAATTCTGTCTCTATGCATATAGGTTGCGTGATGTAATGAAGGGTTACCGGAATACGTTACTGCATGTTTGTAGAACTTAACCGTATTCATAGGCTCAAAGCATTTTAAAGATACATGACGACCACACTACAGTATGAGGTCTGCTTCATTGCACATTCAGTACTATACATATGTTAATCCTTCCTATGATTGACAATAGATTGAAACATGTTTTAATTTGATCTGTTTTTTTTTTTAAAGTAATAAACCACATTTTGACACTTACCTGTCTCCTCCCTACTACTGCACTCTTGCTCTACTGCATCAAGATCCATCTCTCTCACACTGACCCTGTCCCATGTGGACTATAACCATTTCCTGTCTACTGCCCTCGCTATTCATCATTTGCCAAATGTCTGAAATGATTTTTTTTCTGCAAGCCCTCCAGCTGATCTGTAAACATGTCTGAATTACAGTGTAAATTGGGACAGTACATATCCATACATTGTGTGGAAAATATATATATTTTTGATTTTTAATTATTTATTTGTTTCTGCTTTGTTTCTGTTTTGATAGTGTATTCACCATCAAGTCCAAAGAGCCCAATATGGCAGAACGGAAAACCAGGTAATGTGAACTGCTGTGATACTACATGAAATGTAAAGAATATTTACCTTATTTCTCTTCTCTGTAAATCAAGTTTATTTCACCCAATTCTTATTTTCTTCACTTGTCAATAGCCAGTTGATTATTAAGCTAAATGTATGAAGAACTTCAAAATGTTTTTTAAGGGCACAGTCCTTCAAAGTTGCATATATATTAAATGTAGCTATTTTGGTAAAACAACATTTAATTTAGTGTTCATGTACCATCTTCTCACCTTTTGTTCTGTTGTTTGGAAGAGAAAAAGAGAAAAGAATGGAAAAGTTGGAAAACTGTGCCAAAATTTATGGTTTAATACTATATTATATTACTGTACATAGTACTATAACAAAGGAGGAAAGATTCTCGGTAGAGACGAACCTACTGAACTTTCCCTCGATACTCCTATGACTCTCCATTCAAGGTGATAAATCCCCTCATCTAATGGATATATCCATAGAGATATATGCATCTAATTAACCTTTGACCTCTGCCCTTTGCATGCCTACATGCGTCCCCCCTCGAAGATGGCAGCCTGATGATGGAAGACTTGACAAATCAGGGCTTCTTGGGGTCCAAAGGAGCGGCTCTTTTTGCCAAGAAGAAAAAGTTTTTTGATGAAATGGACGCCGGAGGTATCCTGTCATACTCAGCTCATGCATGCCGCATTCATTATGTACACTTGTCCGACAGAACTCACAAACATGTATACAATATATATATATTAAAAAGAAATACTAATTAAATAAACATATATTCATGGTTATACTAGCCTTCTTGCAAGTTATTGGTCGATCGGGGAATAATTTATCGTTTGAATGTCGTATAGCAGTTACGAAGGCTCCAAATTTGGTCTCCTTATGACATACTGTACATGGTTCCTGTGTATACAATATGCTAGACATCTTTGGACTCAAGTGTATTCAGTTAGCAGTTTCACCATTTTGCATAGCGTTTTGCAATGGGATGACAGATAAATTATTCCCTGGTCATGTGGTTAGGTTGGATACGGTAGGGAGAAGTGTGTATTTTCTGCAATGTACCAACTGCATTCAGGTGTACAGCCCCCTGGAATATTGTGTAGAATTATTCATCACATCAGTGGCATGAACTTTGAACTACTTGTCACGTGGTTAGGTTGGATACGGTAGGAGAAGTTTGTATTTTCTGGAATGTACCAACTGCCTTCATTTGTACAGTACTACAGTAGGTGTATATAGCCCCTTGGCAAATTGTGTAGAATTCTTCACTGTGCCAATGGCATGAACTTTGAACCACTGTGGCTTAAATACGCTCAACCGTTTCCCCCACTTCAGGTCGGGAAGTTCCTCTGTGCTGTAACTTTATGATATCAAGTGTGTTGTTGTTGATTTAAAAGAAGACTACCCTCTCTCCCCACCTCTCCCTCTCCTCACCCCCTCTGCTCTTCCCTTCTCCTCTCCCTCCATCATCTATAATTAAAGGGAAAACTGTCAATGCATTTATAGAAACAATTTATGGTTGATCACACATATGTATGAGGTGGTAAAAACTTGGTTCGGTTTTTGAAGGAAGCAGAATTTTTGAAATGTTCTGTTTGTGTGATTATACAATTATTTAATTGTCATGTTCATAATTATGAGACTCAAAACCTTCCAGAACTCAGGTTTGGGAAACTCATAAATTGTTAGCATGTCATAATTTGGGGCCAATAGCAATGACCCTCGTAACAGTGTGAGAGGGACATTAAAACATGACACAAGTTGGTCCCCTATTTCTTTTTGGAATGACCCATATGTATGTATGTATGTATGTATGTGTGTATGTATGTATACATCCCATGGACTGGTCTAGTCTGTTCTAATGTTTATTTTTTCATGCATGAATGATTGTCATATATTTTCTAACAGTGTATCAGACAATTTCATCTTCTTCACCCCTTAATTGAAATCAGAAATCTAAACAAACTTTGAATTCAGGAAGATAACTGGTTGTTTCAATGTACGTGGTGCTACTAAAATGGGAAGGAGCAGAGGGCAATGGAAATTTACCCAAAAGATTTGCAATTTTGCTACCTACATTTAAGACCCTGATATATCTTCAAGCTATATAGTCTGTCAGTACTCAAAAGTAATTCCCTCTGCCTCTCCCTCAGCCTCTGCCCATAAATATACCATCATCCTCCTCCTTTCCTGAACCCCCTCCCACCACCCCTCCCTCCCCACCTCCCCTTACCAACCTCTCCTGTTATACCATGTTCTGACTTTAAGAATTACCAGCTGTTTCAAACAGTTACTGCACAGTACTAAGATATTTTCTAATCACCACCCATGTATTTCAATTTTAGCAAAGCCTTCACTGTCGGTTTGTGCATGACTAATATTTTACATTTCTAATCCAGTTTGATTGCATTGTGGATACATTTAATCACTTATTAACAGGGAAATACCCTAACCCCTTAAATGTCATCACCATCAAATGCCTTCTAAGTATACTACAATAATGGAAATGCGGAATAATTGTAAAATATATGCCAAAACTCAGCGGCATAAACATTGATTGAAAACATATTGTTGAAGCTTAATCTTTGCTGATGACTAACAACCTGTTTATACAATTAAGGTTTGAAAATCTTGCGTCCCATTGTTAACATTTGATAACATAAATTTCCTACATTTGCAAGGAACCACAAAGCCTGCTTGGCTTTCATGTCTATTTCTATGTCAACTGCTAAGTTTAAATAACTCTGTGCATGTACCATGAAGGAATTTTGATTAGTAAGTCTATATAAATGAAGATAAATGTAAACATCAGACCAATTTCGGTAAAGTAAATATTACGCTCAAGGTTTAAACAGTGAGTTCGTGAAGAATACACTTGGGGCTTCAATGCCCTTCTGAAATGCAGCGGGTCAAAATACCAAACTGCTAGAGATATCCTGTGTTAGGGATACCATACAGTGTATAATCTTAGCAGTCTCTTCCCATGGCCAATAATTAATAAGTATATTTTAAGAAAGACAAGATATCCATGGATAGTTTACAAATAATTATAAATGTAAACTTTACGGTAAAGAATAAGTAAAAGCCTGTATATTTATAGTCCTTATAACAAAATAAATGAATTTAAAAAATGAAAATAAATGAAAAGGTTTAACTTTTAATGTTAAGTTTGCATCTCGCATGTTCTTTCTTACAGAACGGTATTGAGCATTTTGCATAAATTTGCATGATTTGTTGTATATACTGTGCATACATTATGGACGACATTTAGTGCATCATGACTCTTGCATGTTTTTTTTTTCAACTAACAGCTGATCGGTCGGTCATCGCTCCACCGCCCATAGACATCATGAATAATAATAAGATACAGAGTGACCCCTGGGATGACTGGTTACCTCCCCCACCCTCAGACTGGCAACTGGAACCAGCTCCCCCACCCTCCAGGGGCGAGCCACTTACTAACGGAAGGGGTTCACCGACAGGTACAGTATGATCGATTTCAAAGGCATTCAAGAACAATCTCTTGAAAAGAAATTTAAGGAAGAAAACCTAAAATTTAATTTGAATCATCTATCCTTACAAAAGTCCCCGATTTATTTCAAGGTTTAATAATAAACTTGTATAGAGTTTTGAGTTGCAGTATCTTTATTTGGCAAAAGTGGAGAACGTCTCAGAACTTCTCACTTTAACGTTTCACATTAAATCAGAAAATTTATATCTCTGTGTTTGTAGGTAAAACTTAAAGTACCTTTGATCGAAACAAAACTGCAGACTACTGTAGTATCGATAAAGATGACAACAAACTCACTTTTTAAGCTGCATGTAGTTTGCCTTGGGTTGTTGTTGTTACTTTGTTGTGATCATCATCAATTTATGTCATATTAACATTGAAATTTCAAAAATACTCCTTATTTTCATTCTAATGTAAGAAATAAGGTTTTCAACTCATCAATTCTGCCAGTGATTGTGTATGCAGTTCCTGCCTGGTATCACCTTCTACTTGAAAAGGACAAGAAAAGAATCAGAAGTTTCTTGAAATACTGCTCAAATATATTTAATCTCGA
>JAAAKB020170063.1:0-12070 GCA_010014835.2 Apostichopus leukothele | reverse complement strand
CATCAACACCATTATCACCATCACCACCATCATCATCATCATCATCATCATCATCACCATCATCATCATCATCATCACCATCTGCTTGCTCCTAATGAATTATGCATGCATTGCCTACTACTGTAAACATTCATGAGCACCTTCCACCTGATACATGCCTCATTATAGCAATTCATGCCTTACAAATTAAGAATCAAAACTCCATAAATTGCCCTGCAGAAATTCCAGTTTTGGCTTGTTTTTTTTTGTCATCCAAATGCGCTGTATCTATGTATGTGTGCTTTATTTTCCCATGCCGAGCCCCACTACGGTTTCTGCTGCCTTGAACGGAAGTATATGAAGTGACACACTTAAATCTCGATAGCACTACAATTATGCAAGAAAAATGTCACCTCCCGCAGTATGAGGCCTTCGGCAGGGCACTTGAAATACGATGCAGCGCTGAAAATGTTTGGTTAAAATTCGTGCCGACTATGGGTCGTTGGTCTGCTTCGTTCTTAAAGCATGACAATGATGCAGAACTTACACAGTAAGCTACAGTAGCTTGAGTATGGGGCTTTTATTTTTAATATTTCAGAATATCCTTTTGGCATACATGTGGTTAGTTTTAATTAACATTGTCTGGGGTAACAAACTTTGCATTTACTGAATGCATCCATTAATGTTGGCAAAATTAAGTCATTAAAGAATATATTCATTTGTCGAAAATACCTCTTCCATCCTGCCATATAAGCTTGGATGATCATCATTATCATCAATTTTAACATTATTATGAACTATGAAGTGCAGTATTTGGGATGTTTGTGGTAAATTGCTCCAAAATTAGCCTGAAAATATGCAGTATAAAGAATGAACCGTTAGCAGACGGTTGCTTTAAGTGCATCTCTTTCAGTGGGATGGAATACATGGAAGGAAACGTGAGATGCAACCACATATTATGTTCATGGTTCTATAGACCGATTTTTTAAAGCAAAACGAAGGTTTACTTTCTCATGTGTTCAAGATAAAAAAACGGACGTACTGTAAATGAACCACGAGAGCGGATGGATGCGTGGTACATTGATGAAATTCAGTAAAGGCACGGAGGTCAATAATAAATGAGAAAAAGAAAATGGGGACAGGTGTAGAGGGAATACCACAGTGTATTATATCTTAGACGAAAAAAGGGAAAAACATTTATGTCATCCATTTCCTCTGGTACTATCTAGGCTCAAAGTTAAATGGTGGAGAGTTTATAATTCTGATTAAAACATGAGAAAACTGAATTGCAGCACTGGTAAAATATACTGTATATTGTAAAGTTCTACAGACTGATGTCAACCTTCATTGGAGATTTTTCTTATTTGAGTGATTGTATATAGTTTACTAAAGGAAAGCAGATCTCATGGGTGTCGATTTACAATTTTCAAAGTGAATGCTGAATATCTTTTATACTTGGGGATTGGTCTAAGCAGAGGTGTGCAAAATTTGTGTACCAGGCAAGGTATTTGTACCGCACCCTATCAATTTGAACAAAAAGCTTAGACCAGTGTGTGGGCAATTTTAATTGTTTGTGTTGGAATGCTTAGTAATGAAAAAATTAGAAATGTAAGCCACCAATTGAAAGAGAGTAGAAAGTTCTTTTAATGTGGAGTGTCCATTAAAGGCTCCAAAGCACAAACAGGAAAGGGGGGGGGGGAGAGATGCAGAGGGTGATGTTTAATTAGTGTTGTACCCAAATCATTGTCAATGATGAACTTGCATCATAAATTCTTCTTTTACAATGGTTAGAAAAGTTAACATACACCGATCTCATGACATCAGGGGAGGCCTAATAGCCTATAGTTCAAGTTCTCCCCCTCCCCTCCCAATTATTTGTACAATCAGCTATTTTCCCACAGGCATGGTGCCACCACTGGCAACAATTTCAACATCACTGAACATTAATCTGACTTCTACCCTTCCCCCCCCCCCTATTCCCAAACCTGTGATCTCTGTTGCTCATGTACGTTAAAATTAAAAGTTTATGTAAATCCTCAGAACTAAAACCTACATTTTCATTTTGTCCCACCATGCATACTGTAAAAATATAAAAATTCTTAGTGCCAATATTTTTTAGCAGTCGTAGAAAATTGAACTGTTTATAATTTGATGACCTTGATGATTTTGCCCAAGAAACAATAAACATAGATAGACTACACATGATTTACATTAATCACATTACTCCTCCACTAGATTATGTAGTTAATTTAACGATAATTACTGCTGAAGGCCAATGATGTTGTGCTTACAGGTGGTTGATCACATTTTACGCAAACATTCTCTCTATTATGTCAACATGGTATGCAAAAAAACAAAAACAAAGAGGGGGTGGGGAACAATTTAAATTGTTACATCAAATTTACCAAAGTTTGGTGGGAATCTTCGTAATATCAAGTAGGGATACACGTAATGTTAAATATATCTGTAAATGTAATGCATGGCTATATTTGTCTGTCTCAATAAAACAATCCACATTACTTAAGAATCAATTTTGATTATAAATGTGGAAGATATCAACTATTTTCTGATACTTTACGCAAATTTGTAAATTTTATGACCGCAGTCTAAAAAATGAAGTACCCGACTCTGTAGTGCATTAAAAAATTCAATTTTTTTACTAAAAACAGAAGAGATTATTTCACACAGAAAGATGAAGCAATATGGTATCTTCCCAACCATTAAAAGAAACATTCAATTATTAGTCTGTTTTTACTTAAAGAGTAGTTGGACAAGTTATACTGAAGATCTACAGTACTATTGTTATAAATCTAAACTTTACATTAATTCCCTCAGGATATGAATATTCGTTATTTATCTTCGACATTTAGCTGGTAGAATCCCAATCATGTTTTGATTGCTTATAAATATATAAATACTTATAAGTTTCAACCTTGAAATCACTTATTTTGGACGCTTAATTCGCGTCGATTTGAAAACTTGCATATTTGCCCATACGACGCAGCTGCAAATGTTATTAAATCAAAATTCAATTTGAAGGTGCGTGAGCAACAGTGTGAAGCAAAATGAATTAATATCAGTAATTCTTATGAGTTTTGTTTTATCTTTTTACAATTATTCAGCCTACGATGTTTTGATTTACGAGATTTTAAATACAAGGAGAATATTGAATGTCAGCCTTTTTTGGATTTTATATCATGTGTTTAGTAACAGTTCTTTTCAGATGACACATTACATACGTAAAATAGCATTCGCTCATCCTTTGAACCGGATCGTCTATATGATCTGTTCACTTTCCAAGGGATTTGTGATAATATGCTCAATGTCACACCATCATGACGACATAGTCGGGGAATAATTTATGTGTAGAGTGCAAAGCAGTTTTAATGGGGCTCTAAACTATTGTCTCGTTTACATAGGCGTAGGAGGCGGGGAGCTGGGGGGGCTGCAGCCCCCCAACCAAATATTTTTATGAAAATTCGGGCAATATGCTGATAATTTTTCGGGCACCTACTGAAAGAAAAATAAATTGCAATGATGTAGCTAAAGGAAATCAATAGTTTAAAAAAATCTTCTTGGTAATTAAAATAAAGTTCTAAGCTTGCCCGACTAATTCGCCATTACTAATGTAAACAGAAAATTTTGACATAATTGGCCCTCCATGCCTTTTCTCCATCTACATAAGACATTTCTTTGTTTACATTAGCATCCCGCGGATGATGCGATGTAATAACCGATGCATGCCTATATGATATGTAAATTAACATGAAAAAGTTTGGTTATATTTTTCGGGCAAGTCGTTACAGCCCCCACCCCCAAATCAAATTGGGCTCCTACGCCTATGATTGTATGTACGTACTACAGCCGGAAAACTTTTGTTACCATATTCCAATTCTTACCATATACCTTCTAGTAACTGTGGGACAATATTCATGCAGTTTAAAAAAAAAACAGATAAAAAAAAACATGTAGTTATCCTTAATTTTCATATCACGACTAAATCTCGATTCTTACACACAAAAAAGTAATATTAGCTACAACTGGAACGACTAGCTACAATTAACTACAAACTAGAACGAAATTATGCTACAACTGGAACGACACTAGAAACGGCATCTGGAACGACAACTGGAACGTCATTATGCTACAACTACGACTAGCTACAACTGGAACGAAATTATGCTAAGTGTTGATGTTGTACTGGTGAAATGAAATAGGAAATAATATTGTAGTTTCTATAAAAAAATATTTAAATAATAAAATCATCGTAATTCTTCCATCATGGTAAAATTAGCTGTAATGCAAGATGCAGGATATTTAAAATAGTCTTCAAAGTGATTGTAAAATATGCAAGATATAATCAAATGGTCAAAAGTTTGTTACACTACTTTTATGTTAATTATAGTAACGTTGTGTGCGTTTAGTTTAGATATCCCCCAACCCCTTCACCTACACTTAAGTTTGCAATATATATTTTGGTTATTAAACTTATCATCGTCAACTAACTTATTGTCAATCCATTATCTTACTTTCTGTAAATGTGTTTGACATTTATGGTATTTTTAAATATCCTTTCAGCGAAGAAAACATACAAAGTTTAACCTAGAATGCACATATAACATCAAACACACTCACATAAACACCGCCCTCAAAAAACTCGTCATGTGTATCTGTAGCATAGCCATCATTCTAAGCAGCTATTTCATTCTTCCTGTGACTCTCCACTAATTGACAAAGCTGGTTTGCATCTTCTCGGCCTCTTCAGTCTGCTTCTGTTCAAGATACTCTGGGCTTTTTCAATTTCTCTATTAAGGCTGGACGATATGTCTTCATCTTCATCAGAAAAAAGGCTCATTTCTGAGGGATCCTCAAACTGAGGGCGCTTGCGAGCTGCAAGATCTGAGCGGGTATCTCTCGAATATGATTGGTTCAACTAAAAAGGTAAATGGTAGTTCATTTTAATTGTGAATATTAAAATTTTGGCCTATGTTTACTTTTACCGACTTATCACTTCGTCAGGATAAAGACAAGACCTGACGAAAATATAATTCTCCTGTAAAAGACACTGTTTTCATGACTTGAAAATTTCATTATTATTAAACATTTACAACGTAAAATGTAATCAGTGTTAAGATTGAAAGTTATGCCAGTAATAGGTCAAGTTCAGATCTTCATACTGCTGTTGGGCTAATTGCTCCTAAAACATTTCACTCATATTTGTAATCTTTGTTATTCAACATTATGATAAAATCAACCCACTTCACGAATATATCTGAACATCCGGGTGGCTGCAGACTTACACCGCCAACGTTACGTAAGGGGGCCAATTACACGTCTTAGGGTGCTCGTGGTTGGGATTCACAGTCAGCAAATTTGTAAATATGCGAGTATTAGCATAGTAACAATGCTCTCAAGTATTAGCATAGTAACAATACTCTCAAGTATTAGCATAGTAACAATACTCTCAAGTATTAGCATAGTAACAATGCTCTCAAGTATTAGCATAGTAACAATGCTCTCAAGTATTAGCATAGTAACAATGCTCTCAAGTATAAGTATAGTGACAATGCTTTCAAACACTTACCGTAACGTCCTTGCGATCAGCCTCTTTTGATCGCACTGATGTATCATCTAAGATCAGTGGCTCAGATGTGCCTTCAGTTTGTAAAGCGATGGATGAAGAACTGTCTTGTGATTGTTGCAAGACTCCATCAGTTATATCTGTACCGTTATCTGAGATGATTTTTACATCTTTCACACTGTCAGTTGCTTGTAGGTCGACGGACAACGAATTGCAGGTTGTTGAAGGATCTTTGTCAGGTATCATACTTGGTATCGAATCCTTCAAAGGAAGTGATGTTTGACACAAATGTCGCAAAATTGGTACTACCTGTTGCTGCGCACCTTTAACCTCATCTGATAGGGCAGGTTTAGACGTAGCTACCCACGAAATCCTATCAGATGGCTGGTTTTGTTGATCTGTAGCTCGAGTGAGAGTAGTCGGTTTGCTAAGGGACTGTGGCTCCCTAGTGATCCGCTTAAGATTTACTCTTACATTCCGCTTTGTGAAACCAAGGTTATGCTGATTTGGTCGATCAGAAGCCAACCAGGCACCAGAGGAAGTTAGTAATTGTGGTGAATTAAATGACAGAGAAGAGTCTGGTATTGGCTCCTGTTTATTCTCTTGGGAAGATTGGGAAGGATTATTTGTTGCGCGAGAGATACTTGATGATTCCCTGGTAGTTTTACAACTTGTTGCAGATAGGGAACCAGCAGGCCAAGATGCCAAAGTAGGTAAAACTTTGCTATGATGAATATATGCAGGTAACGTTTTATGTGACATTACGGACGTCAGTAATTGTGCAATGTTGTCATTACTTAATATCTTCGGGTTTCTTTGAATGGCTATGTTTTGGTTACACTTTACGTCTGACCTCTCGTTGAGCCTGCGAGAATCTTCAAAAGCTTTCGTAGAATGCGTTTCTGGTTGAGTTTGGGTAACTTCAGTTTCATGGCGTTCCTTCGGAGACGGATGTTTAATGTCACTGTAGCTCATATCCCGCTCAAGTTCGTCACTTGTTGTTATATTCGCTGCGTTTACTAAATAATTTCTATTGCGAATTGTGAATGTGCTTGAAACCTTATAATCATCTGGGCTATCTTTTGAAGCTGGACGGCCGGCTGCATTGCAAGATTCCGCCAGATATTCCACACCAATCTCTCCAGTACCCATGGAAAACTTTCCACTGTCTGCAGTTTTCTTCGGAAGAATTGACGATTTGGGAGCTGTATCAGCGG
Source organism: Apostichopus leukothele (assembly GCA_010014835.2). Taxonomy (NCBI): domain Eukaryota; kingdom Metazoa; phylum Echinodermata; class Holothuroidea; order Aspidochirotida; family Stichopodidae; genus Apostichopus; species Apostichopus leukothele. The sequence goes on along the minus strand of JAAAKB020170063.1, from coordinate 5,293 downwards.
TGTTATCGTACAAAACCGGTTCGGATAAGATATCTGTAACCTGTAAAGTCGAAAATAAATCGCCACTTGTCTTCGCACTATCTTTCCATCCTTTCCAATGAGTACCTGGCAGGGAAGCAGTACTTCGTGAATGTGCATCTGGTTTGGTTGTGCCCATCACTATAGTATCATTCAGTGCAATCTCTTTACTTTCTGACGCACCAGAGGTATTAAATACCACAGACGTGGCCACCTTTCCCATCTCCTCAATTTCATCTGCACTGGAAACTTCGATTTGCGATATGCCTTTGTCACAATGGCTAATCAACTGATCAGCGCTGCCTTTCTCTTTGATAATGATATCCATTTTATGTTCCTTGGAGGGAGGCCGATTAAGTTCAGGTGAAGGGACACCAGTTGCAGGTGCGTGCGCTGAGACGCTGACATCATTAACTTCGGCTGTATCTGATGGACTCTTAGAAGTATTGCCTTTGCATGGTCTTATCACTAAGGCTGAATGCAAGCATGTTTGATCTGACGCAACGCCTGTTACGTTAGAAGCATTTAAGATACCAATGACGTCACTATCTCTCAGTTTAGGGGATAAATCTTCTCTTCCTTCCTTTCTAGGTACCGGAATTTTGGTATTATGACCAAAGATTACCTGTGTAGGCCGGGCACCATCACCACCTACTAGGTGGTTTTTACCCTCACAAGTTAAGAGTCTCATGTCACATTCAGTAACACTGCCACTTTTTATTTCCACTTTACAGGATTCTTCAAACAGACAAGAATCTTTATAGATTTGTCTCGAATCATCATCTCTGTGTTGTTTTGGAGGATGGTCGAAATTGTTTGTATGTCGTATAGGTGCTTCCGTAAGAGCATTGATCTCATCTGTAACTTCCATTGACCCTGTATATTCAAATGTGTCTTCCGATATTTGCTTTGAGTGAATTGTAGAACGACCAATAGTCGGCAAGCTCTGCTCATTTCCAGTGTTGACATAGTTTTGTTCCTGGTTTGGATTTTTTGTCAATTCTACTTTTGGTCTTTTATTGATTGAAGTAGGACATAAATTAGCTTGGTCCGAGTGTGAAAGATCAAACTTGTCGTCACTAGATCCAGTCGTGTCATCCTGGGAATACTGAGTTCCATGTGTTTTCATGTCATTACTACTTGAAATAAAAGCTCCGATGTGAATTGTCTGAACGGAGCAATTTGACATGTTTGCTTTTTCAATTGGGAACTTATCTATCGTTGTGTTGATTCCAACATCGACTTTGTTCTTAGTATTTTCGTTGAACTGTTTCTGAGAAGAAAGAAAAAATAGACAAAACATGTCAACATAGTATTTTATATGCTCATACAGTTAAACATTTAAAACAAAAGACCGGTATTCACGTATCTAAATATCGATTTACATGGTAAACAATTTCTGTGCTTACACTTTACTTGAACTTAGATATCAAAACGGATACAAGTAATATGGTGCAAAGTATCTAATGTACTTGCAGACGAAAGATTATTTGCTTTAACGATAAGATAAATACCAAGTCAACTGTCAACTTTATAACTTGCTTCCTATTTTAAAGTGACAATAAGAAATTTTACAACAAAAAGGACGTTAAACTAAAGTTTAGCATCCTTTCCTATTAATTACAAACATATCTCTCTGTCCTCTTTCGGAGAGTATATTTTATTAAATGTAGTATTGGAAATTATTAACAGTTATAACTTTCATTTTTACCTCATGCAACTTCATTTTAACAAGAATCCCCCTGTACGCCTCCTCTAATGATGCATTCTTTTCCTCGAGTTTATTATTTTCTTCAGTTAACGCTGCAACATTTCTTGACTGGTCTGATACGGCCAATGAAAGCGACTTTTCCTGCCATATCAAAAAAGCGAAATTTATATCTGGAGTCCGTGTTGATGTGATGGAACAATTAGAAAGTTAAATAGTCTTCAATTCTGATTTAACAGAATGGTTATCCTTCGAACAAATTCGAAGGACTCGTAGAAACTTGCAAAAACAAAATATAAGTGTAAGAAATATTTACTAACATTTAACAACAGCAGATGTTTTTTACTAGTTTCACATAAAGAAATTTACTGTCTGTTACTACATTTAACATATTAAACACATTTTTGTAATCAACTGATCGTAATTTGTACAAACGCATGACCGTACTATGTTACAGAATTACCTTATCATTCCACTTTACTTTGATTTGGTCCATCTCTTCTTCCAAGTTCTTTACTACCTTCTCCTCTGTGCTTCTGTCATCTTCCAGTTTCATCATTTTCTCTATCATTTCCTTTTTCTCCCCTTCCATCACTTCAACAATGTCTTTATATTTCACATGAATTGTAACATATTTATCTATGAGGACTTGAGCTTCGTCAAGTTGCTTCCTGATTTCCTATAAATATAAGACGGAGAAATATTAACTTTTAATTAACATGTAAGCTCATAAATTATTATATTTGAAATCATGAGAAAATAACATTCTAATTGGTTTTGATAGTGTCACAATAACTCTTAGCAACAATCTAAGTCTGTTGTTCAATGTTTTCGTCAGTTCTCCTTGTGTGTGCAAAACGATGTTAATACAAGTAAGATGGAAGAAAAGAAGTAAAAAAGGGTTCAGTTTACATCTTTGCAACATTTATAATCATGCTTGATATATTAATCCGTCAAAAACTTACCTTACTACGTTCATGAGAACTCTCCAGTTGCTTTTTCAATAGCTCTTCGTTTCTTTTCAGCTATTAAAATAAAGAAACATACTTGCGATATAGGATCGATAGGAATAAACAAATGGGCATATTGAAGGAGGCAAATTGGGATTTTCTAACAACAAATATTTTATCCACCATTTTAGAGTCACAAAGAAAACATACCAACCACATATCTGAGATCAAATAATTCCCATGCTGTTTCATGTTTACGGTTTTCGAACCTGTTTCAGTTCTTCTTTGTCGAGAAATCCAATCGCTCCTATTTCGAGTGGTTTTATTCCTGACGTTGTTTCTTTTAGTTTCGTCTTGACCGTTAATTCCGAGATGATTCTCTCTTTCTCATCCAGTTTACTCTCTAGTTTCCTCTTCATACAATCATTGTGAGTGTTGATGAAGCTCAATCTCTCGTTCAATACCGTAGCTTCTTTCACTGTACATGTGGACAAATGATATAACAACGAAAGATATCAAATTGAAATTAAACTACCAGCTGAAACGGATTTTGTTTTACTTCTCTTTGTCTTGCTAAGTTTACGCTTACCATAATACTAGTGATTGTAAAGTTATTTGATAAATGAATAACAAACTTAACTCAACTTCAACTAGATATAATCAATTACACAACATGAAATTATTCTACTTCTAGTACCTGCAATTATGTATACAGAAATTATACAGAAAGCTTATGCTTTCCACGAACACTAATTTTAAAATAATGATATACTTAATTTACAATAGTATTATAAAGCACATTATTTTTGGATAACAATCATTTTCATTTTTAGACCATGATGGTACAATGACAGAATAACTGATAATGGATTGGTTTCTTTCCCAACCACTTGCTGCTGCTTGTTTTGCCTTACACACCCCACGGACCCTTTGCTGATGTCGTGAGCCAAGGTGTGCATATATTGGATGCTGGCTTTTGTACAACACGAAGAGTACGAACGTAAATTACATCGGCAATTTTGCGACCGTTGATTGGCCTAAGAATACCCTTCCATTAATTGAACTGTCAAAGTTCCAAACATTATATCATCTATTCAAGTTTTATCGTATCGTATTTCTGCACATCAAGATCAAATTAAAAAAATCAAAATCAAAGTAAAACAAATTTATGTCAATAATTTATTTCTCGTGTATGTTCGATTATCTTACCTTCTTTCGATAAGATTAACACTTGAGTATTGCACTTCTCCAAGGACTGTTTAATATCCTTAAACTTTTCCTCGAAGATTGATACTTGCTTAATGCAAGATTCCCCAGCAGCGGTTTGTGTCTTTAATAAATGGCTCTGCTCTCGTATAATTCTCTCCAAGTTGTATTTCTCAAGCTTAAAGTAGAAAAATTAGTTAAATAATAAGTCGTTTCAAGAATCCCATGCGAATTGTCTGGTCAAAGGCACGTCTCATAGTTGCAATTTTAATTCAACGAAATTACAATGTTAGTCATTTCATTTGGATCGTGTAACATTCCTATATTTTTTAAGTTATATTGAAAATTAACTTCTTGGAATAAAATGAAACATAAATGCAGCGTAAATCGCAAGAGCAGCAGAAACAATGTGCTCTACTGTTCTTATTTTCCTGTTAAAAGTCTCTGTCTCTTTGGTTTTGCAATTATTTGAAATAGTATCGATGGCTTATTTAGAAGACATGCCCTCAAAACCTACCATCATCATTTGTGACGATGGTGTAAACTGTATAACCCATTACTTCTCGCAGTTTTAATTTTAAAACATTCATCAGTTCAGGTTTGAAAATTTGTATTTAGGCCACATAATAACGTCTTTTAACTCTGTAAATTACAGTAAGTCAGGTAGCAGGAGTCTGCACATTGCTAGCCTAAGTAAGAGTTGAACGAAAATAATTCACCAAGCAGTATATAAAACTAAATCAACGTTCTTTTTTAATTCCGCACCAGTTTCAGCAAATTACTCATTGGCTATCATATTTTATCGACAGTAAATTATATATACTTGTTTAAATTAAACAAATCCTGCAGCTTAGCCTCACTTTTTCTGACAATTTACTGCGTATTTATCATAGTTTTTCTGATTTATGCCTGCTTTTTTTTAACAACTTGGATTGGATCTTAAATCGTCATGAAAGAAAGAAATAAATGTCAGAAGATTGCTTACTGCTACAAAAAAGTTGCATAGTTTATGCATGCCCAATCACACAAGAGAGTAATACGTTTAAATTAATTGGAATTCTCTCTATATCGATCATATCAAATCCATAAATTTTATGGAATTTGCAGTATTATTTCAAAGCAACTTACCTGTAGAGATCTTACTTCATCTTTTACTGACTTGACATCTTTTTCCCACGACTCATTTTCCCAAACTAGCTTGCTCTGTGGATGGAGAAATCAATTCATTCTTTTCAATCGATTTGTCAGTCATTAGCCATGGGTGGAAATGTCACCATACACTGTTTGGAAGAATCCAAACCCAAACCAGTACATGGTATTGTTAATCGAAACCTCTCTGAAACATACAACATACTACGGTATACTAACACTGAAAATATCACGAGATGTATATATATATATATATATATAT
>JAAAKB020169953.1:0-12075 GCA_010014835.2 Apostichopus leukothele | reverse complement strand
GGGGTCTAAACGTGTGCCCTTCCGATCTGGGGCAAAAACAACAATTTGTGCAAAAAATTCACAAAATTACAAGAAATAACTATTGGCTCTCTTTAAATTTTTGGTTCCCCCCCCCCCCCCCCCTCCAGAAGTTTAGAATTCCTAGCTGCAAGCCTGGGTCAGTGGTGTCAACTGAGGTACGCAATGGCCGCTTATATCGTCTATCGGGGATATCGAATTTTCTACCACGTTACTTTAATTTCCCCAACTGTACATAATGTATACATATACAGTACCGGATTATCCAATAAGCAGGTGAGACAAGTGACTAGGATCCGCCTAGGTCAAGGGCCCAGGGTCAAGGGGCCTCCGTGAACATTTCCAGGCAAAACATATACCGACTTTCTATTCTCAGGTTGTGCGTGCAATACGTTACAAATTGAAGACTTTGTTACCTCAGCGATCCCGCTGGTAGGCTGCTTGTTCGTCACTAATGGCGAGGAGCGAACTGAAGGGAAAGGTTGACGAGTTCATTGAGTCTGGTGAACAAATATGGGGTACCGTGTCCATGTTTCCCGTTATTCAATGTCTGTTAACAAATTTATCGTTAGGGAAGGTGACATTTTGGCCACCTTCCTGCACCCAATTGGGACAAATGTTTTACAGACCATACTTACATGTCATGCTTCAGAGCGCTTGTTTTGACAGTACGAGTAGTATGAATATAATCCTGTCCCCCTCAGGGAAAAACGGTAAGAAATTGTTCTTACTGGCAGTACCAGTAAATTTGAAGCATGATATGAAAGTACAGTGTATTTAGTAATATGATCAATATCCTGAAGCTTTCAGATTATATATGCATATTCATGTTAGGATTTCAAACTATATTGTTTTGTATTAGCTCATTTACTTTATTGATTTCTTACACAGGTCTTATCTGAAAACATGGAACAAGAATGCAAGTGTCATGGCGTGTCAGGGTCCTGCACCACACAAACATGTTGGATGACTCTGCCTCAGTTCAGAACAGTCGGCGACATCTTGAAACTAAAATACGGGACTGCTTATCAAGTCGAGCAAGTCGGGCGGCGAGCAAACGCTAGGAAAATCATTCTGAAAATAAAGAAGACCAACAAAAAACCAAGGCTCTCCCATTTAGTTTACTTAGAAGAATCGCCGACATTTTGTGAATACGACGCGGAAGCTGGTTCATTGGGAACGGTCGGTAGGAGATGTAACCATACGTCCACAGCTACCGATCACTGTGAACTTATGTGTTGTGGTAGGGGTTATAATACACATCAGTATACAAGGACGTGGCAGTGCAACTGCAAGTTTCTCTGGTGTTGTTCGGTGCGGTGTAACACGTGCAGTGAAAACACAGAAGAATATACTTGTAAATGACAGATAGAAGGCATTCTCTTGGATTTAACTATATAAATATATATATTTATAAAGAGAGAGAAAGCGTGTTTTCTTGGAAATGCTGCAATTGGCCATCCACCTGACAAGAGGGAGGCAGAACCGAAGACGAAATGGCACGGAATGGCAATAACAAAATGGACGCCAGTAATGTGAATTTGATATACGTACAGCTAAATTGAGGAGCTCTATTATTTTAAAACCAAGCGAGTATCTCTATGGCCACATATGTTTAGTTTCTGGTGATGTTCATATAACGGTTGTTTGTACTTTAAATCCTACCATAACATGCTCTTTGGTTGCAGTATTTCGCAGATGTAAATGCTGCATACATTTTTTTTTTAACATTACATTTATTTTTGTCAAGGAAACGAGAAAGACCGTTTAATATTATTTTTCATATCGTGAAAAATCACCATTGTTTACGATTAGAATTGATGGATTTTATGGATAATAAGAGCAAAATTCCTTTTAACAGAAGGTATTTCTCTTCCTTGAAAAATGAAATTAAAGAAAGAAACAATGTAATGTCAGTTCTCTATAAGAAGTTGGTGACCACTGGTTAGGTACATTGTGTGTTTAGTCTCTTAATCAGCCGTTCTTATTTTAGCTGTTTTTATTTAACACATTTTCTAGTCTCACCGACTTTCCTTTATTTTCCTTAGTAAGAGCAACTTACGCAGAGAAAGCTGGTGGCAATGAAATAAAAAAACAAGTCCTGTGGTTGTGGTCAAGCAAAGGTACACATAAAATGACTCAGCGTGTATGAAATACTACACTGTGTACGGGTGGGGAATAAGTTAACAACGAAGACAGGGAGTGTGACGTGACAACTTGTAAAACACTTGCTCCGGGTGACATTGAAATAATACTATACAACGTAGAAAACGACTAAAGCAAGTTTAAGTAGGCCCAGCAATATGCAAACAGTAAATATATACGATAATGCTGTAACTTCCATGATAGATGAATGGTAGTGCGTATGGTGTTTTTTTCTTCTTCAATTTATGGTAAAAGCATAAGCGTAAGCGAAACAAAAAATTGCATTAATTATTATATATAGCAAAGCTGACGGGAGGATGTGGCGAAAAGTATGACAAATGTACGTGCTGAATCCATTATACCCATTGACTTCCATTATAAATAGTATTTTATGCTATTTATACTGTAATGAAGGAAACTGAAAAACTGAAACCAGAATATAAAGGATATTTTCTGTATAGCTAGCAACATTTTTTTATATTTTACTTCAAACTAAAATCAGTAAAAGAATGTAGTCAACAAAAGGGGAATACATTTTAACATATTATTAATTAATTAATTAATTATTTAAAAGGAGGCAAATGTTATTCAAACATTTGCACTGTTGAGGAGGTTAAACGTTCCGTGTTATAGAAAATATATCTTCACATTTGGTCATAAAATTGTTAAAAATTGACAAAATTTGAGGTGTTTTTGTGTGTCGATCTTCCTATCCATCCAGTTGGGATAATATTTTGTTTTCTTTCATGTCATGCTTCAAAGCACTCTTACTGGCAGTTCGAACAATATGAATATCCGGTTGTATGAATATTGATAACGGCAGTAAAGACTAATGAATATGCTGATCAATTAGATAGTTATGAATACACATAATGATCCGCACCAAAAGTTATGAATATTCATAAATAATCGATAAGGACAGCTATGAATATTTATGTATCAAGAAAACTCTGGCGGCTTATGAAGTTATATAAAGGGTTGATAAGGGAAGCTATGAATATGCATAACAGATCAATAAGGATCTGGCATTGATTAATATAAATGAGAAATATTCATCCTTACAACTAAGTCACCCATGTACGCAGTAGTAAATGTACATTGTTATGTTTTTTAATAATTATCTATGCAATTTTTAATTGATAAATTTGAAAGCATCGATTTCTGTGGGGTTATGCTGAGTTGTAAAGCTGTGAATCAACTGAGTATCATCAGCATAAGCAAAACCAGTGTCCAGATGTGTAGAAATGACTTTGAATAGAGATGCAGTGTACAGCGTGAAACACAGCGGACCTAGACACGAGCCTTGTGGAACACCATGCTCGACAGGGATTTCCTCGGAATATACACCATCTAGTAAGACAAACTGTGACCTGTTCCCAAGGTAATTGATGAACCAGTTGAGAGCAGTGTTCTTAATACTACTACTACTAATACTACTACTAATACTACAACTACTACTACTACTAATACTACAACTACTACTACTAATACTACTACTACTACGACTACAACTACTACTACTACTACTACTAATACTACTACTACTACTACTACGACTACAACTACTACTACTACTACTACAACTACTACTACTACTACTACTACTAATACTACAACTACTACTACTACTAATACTACTACTACTAATACTACTACTACTACTACTAATACTACAACTACTACTACTAATACTACAACTACTACTACTACTAATACTACAACTACTACTACTAATACTACTACTACTACTAATACTACTACTACTAATACTACAACTACTACTACTACTACAACTACTACTACTACTACTAATACTACTGCTACTACTACTACTACTAATATTACTGCTACTGCTACTGCTACTACTACTACTACTACTACTATAACCTACTACTACTACTACTACTAATACTACTACTAGTACTACTACTTACTGATAGATCTTCCCGTAGAGGTGGCAAAATCAGAGTCCTGTTAAGCATCTTGGCAAATGACAAGCCACCTATCATTTGTTCCATCTGGTTCCCAAATCTACCTGAAGGATATAATTTAGGAGAATTTACTAATAAAGAACATACATAAAAAATGATAGAATTTACTCGTGCAAGACATATTTCCATCCTTCATGACAACCACAAAGTCTTCTAACATCCTTTAAGTTTCAAAGCCTATTTTTATAGGAATCTTTTGAAGGAATAATGATGTGAAAAGTCATGTTTTTTCTTCCTACTGTAGATAGATATATATATGTATCAGGAAACTTCATTGTCTAGGCTACAGATGTTTCCCAGTATCTTTAGCATGCTGACTTCCATGAGTTACTGTACGGATGCCTATAGAAGCTTTACAGAAGTTGTCACCCTATCCATGTAATCATTACAGATAGACACAGGCTTAGAGTAATCAAGCCGTCTCCTTTAGATATGTGATTATAAAATAAAATGTCAGTGATGTAACCGTTTCACCATTCCTGCTCTAGGGATCTGCCTGCACCTACCAGAATCTGTTCACTTTTCTATTCATGTTGAAAGTACATAGGGAGGTGAATTAATATAGGCACCCCATTTATCACCAGTGCAAACATGATGACTAAATTTGTGTTTACAGACCGGTGCCTGAAACCCGGTTTCCAAATTTGGCAAACCAGAAAGTACAAACAGCAGAGAAAAATTATTCCCACAACACTGCACAACAGTAATTTGGAAAAGGTCAATGAATTTGGTTCCTAAACACAGGCTTTTGGAACTAATAAACCGTTACTGGTTTTGTGTAGTTTGCACACATTATAAAAGCTACACCAGGTCATCCCCAGCTATGTTGATTTAAAACAGTTCTGTAAACAATGTGACTTGCCACACCCTATTGTACCTGTAATCTCACATACATGTAATAGGATCGAAATCAGGACTTCATTTACAATCACTGTGTCCCTTAAATTGAAGGAAAACTCACATATTTGATTTATGTTCCATGAAAGGTTAATGTCTCTACTCCATGCAACCATCATTAAACCCATGTATACTATGATGGGATGCACATAGATATATACCAGTGCTTCACCTACACATTTAGACCAGCATACTGGACTACTGCATGTATGGTACCAGTCATGGAGCCTCATATATATATACTGTAGGAGCCTGCATGTCTCGAGATTCAACCCACAGCTAATGACCAAGGGATGCACATAGACATACTGTATCAGTGCTTCACCTACACATCTAGACCAGCATACTGGACTACTGCATGAATGGTTACCAGTCATGGAGCCTCATATACACATACTGTAGGCTGCATGTCTCGAGATTCAACACACAGCTAATGACCAAGGGATGCACATTGACATACTGTATCAGTGCTTCACCTATACATCTAGACCAGCATACTGGACTACTGCATGAATGGTTACCAGTCATGGAGCCTCATATATACACATACTGTAGGCTGCATGTAGATAGGACTAGATTCAACCCACAGCTTATCATTTAATAGCGTCAGAAATTCATTTTTACAGTATGAATGCTCACATGTACAGTACTAAAGTATACAGATGGCTATGTACATGACATGGACAATACCATTGGTATCCAGAGGTGGAATATATAGACTGCACTAATTTTAAGGAAAGAAGTAATGGAATTTTAAGCTTACCCATACATGGACAAAATATGATATAACCATTGGTATCCAGTGGTGGAATTCCTTCGGTAGCTCCTACTTTAAGTGTTTGCAAACCACTCTGTGATTTAATGTCGTCGTGCTGTATGAGTATGTCCTCACCACCATTGGCAGCTACATCCTGCTTGGATTGTATGTGTTTGGTATTGATTTCAGCGAACTCAGATCGGACTAAAACGTGCGACTGAGATACGAGAAGGACTAACAAAAAGCCTAGACTGTTAGGTTTAAGCCTCAGTATATGCCTTGGCAGTGAATACGAATGGTGACATTGGACATGAGACATGGTGTCTACTTCAGGAATATGGAAACTTATCTGAAAAACAAAAGAAAGAGTATATGAAAGCTCATCACAATCATTAAATAGAGACTGAAGGTTTCAATCGCTATGGTTTATGAAGTATCCACCGTTTTAAGGATTGCAGGTGCATTGCAAAAATGTTACCAGAAAATACTGTAGGTCAGTTCTAGGTCATAAAATTAGGAAAGTTCATATTTATTGGAGACGGGTAAGAGATAAGAAGCTAAGTAAATCAACAGTATGATTGTCTCCAATTTGCCGAATGGTAGATTGAAGTGCTTGTGTACCATGTTTACCTCACAAGTAAGCATGACATTGACAAAAACAAATCAATTCAAGTAATCGACTCAAATGTACTCTGAAAATTCAAATGATCAGTAAATTAGTCCACCAGGAATTTTCCTACATACTGTATGCTAAATACTGTATGAAGTTTCATGCATTAAAACAATATCGTACAGGAAATGTTATGCAACATACAGTGCAGTAATATTTTACTGTATCTTGGGCACAATACTTTACAGACTACATGTACACATATATAAGTATCATTGTGAAGTGATATCGATATTAGCCTAGAGTATTTGTAATTGTCGTTCATCCCATAGCATATTATACCACTTGAAATATAGCGTATTATAAAAAAAAAATACCTCCATTTTCAACTCAACTAGAATTCTAAGTGTAGATAAAGAATGTCCTCTTTTTCAAACAAAATGAAGCTTAAAACCGTAAACTTCTTCATATTATTTGACACATACAGTAGACTACTGATGTATACAGTGCTACCTTCTACAGTATGGTACACTACCTAAGGTATTCACTGTACTTGTCAAAGAGTTTAATGCTCAGTTTTTTAACTAAAATTATTAAAATGTATTCACTTTAATATTTGTTTTTTTATTCAACATTAAAATCTGACATGGTCTACATCAACAAAGATGCTATCATTCTTTTTTTTTTCTTTAACTAGTCCATAACCTTGGAAATTTGCAATGTCAAGAACTGTTTGATGGGACATAATAGTTTATATTTGGAAAATATGATCAAGTAACTTCATAAAAGTTTGTTCTAGATTGGAGGGTCTGCTTTATGCATCAGTCTACTGTATACATACAAGATTTCTGAGGTCACTGGATTTGTGCTCAGATGTCAAAATAGAGCCAAATCATTATAAAGTTTTACTTTACTTTGAGGTATTTATACAGTCATTGTAGCAATCATACATGTTTGATGCCAGATGAGTTTCTTGGAATATAAATACATAAAGTTCCTATAAACAATGTATATAATATGCGCATTAAGCATTACTGCCTTTGTACGCATCAACCGTGACTTTGCTCTGAATTGGCATAATGTGCATACAATGCATGTTTTGAAATCACTATAATAAAAGTGTTACCTTACGTAGAGTATACATGTATGAACTGTGTAGAATAGTTCTTGGTAAATTACAAACCTCTATCGATTCATATATCACTGGACATAAGACTCTTTAGAAATCATTTCTGATTTGAAAGGAAGATGCAAACATAGTAAAATATAAATAAAACTCCCCAAATCAGTTTTCTTATTATTTTATGAACTATTGTAACCAACAAAGTAAATTGAGGAAAGACAGTTGGTCCTCACAACCAATAAGGCTGTAAAATGTTTACCTGTCTTGCTTATATATGAACGAATCCCCTGCTGCACAGGTCCACAGAGATAGAGTCCAGTTCCCCTGTAAATCTGGTCAAAATAACAGCATCGTTAACCAAGCAAGACATACTTATTTAGTCTTATTATGGTAACAATTTAACAAAACTTTTTATAAGAAGCTAGAAAAGGGTGAGCCCCTTAAAGAGCCAAGCCCCTGTTCACTACTGTGATTTTTAAATCTGTTTTTCATTATATGCTTCATTGGAGCAAAGCTGAGAGTTAACCCATTCAAAGATTTAGCAATCAGTTCTCAAGGAAAGGTATTTGCTGACAAGGCCCTTTTGTTACTCTCTAAGTATATTAAAGTCGGTGGGTGTGTGTGTACATGGTTGAGTAAGTAAGGAGAAAAAACATCCTAGTTACCCCAAGAAGTGCAAGTAAGCAGAAATACATCTTACTGGCCTTTAATTCTTTGTTGAGCTGATACAAAGACATTGCAATTGCAAATAGTCGTCTAGTCATTTGAGATGACAAAATCTTGTTGGGAAGACCGAGATAGGCTTTGGAGGTTGTCCAATTGAAGGACTACAGTTAGTTAGTTTGCATTGTAAATAAATATAGTTTAATGATAAATTGGTATCTCCAATGTTGGTGTTGTTTTCAACAACCTACACATCTCTTTTACAGTTTATACATGGTTATTATAATTTTGCTATGTTATAGTACATGTTTCTTCGGACAACCAAAGTTGCTCTGAAATCCGTCAACCAAAAAGTAATATATACCTGTTTGTCCGAGGGACAACCAGACAAACACAAAATCCTTAAGCAAAATGCCCTGAAAAGACTTCAGAAAATTTGACTTTAAGTTTCTCAATTCAGAATTCATTTGCATACTCTCAAAATGTAAATGTTAATGAGGTCTAAAGGAAATGAAAGCCTACTTAATTAACCTAGAAGATTTGTCTAGATCAGTAAATTGAGTTGCTTGACTTTTAAACAGGAAATTCAAATGATGGACAATTAAGTAAGCATAGATCTCAGAGAAGAAAATCAGAGAAAATATATATTGAGTGCTCATGCTGTGCATTGGTTCAGTCAGTAAACCTGGACAACTACAACTTGGTGACCATATATACAACACTACATGTATACATAGTAAAGGCTTCATAATTGATGCACCTTCATAATAGACACACCTTCAAGTATTTCTAGCAACGATACAGCAGGCAACCTAAACATTTTGCAGTCAAGCAGAGTTACATATTGGTTGAGTTTTAATCCAATTCATATGAGCCCAGCTGATCAAATTGTGGTTTTTTTTCTGGCTTTTAACCACACCCTCCCCACAAGTTTTGCACGTTTCTTTGGCATTTGGAATCTTACTCCCTAAAAATAACCAAAATTACCTCAATATAATACCACTACTCTCTGGGACTTGACCTGTCAGAGCTAAGAGGCTCATAGCATAGCAAACAGCATCCAAAGTCAATGGATGTATACTAATTAAGGCCTACACTACAGTAATTAGCTTATCGACGTGTCAATTTAGGGGTATGAAAGAACTTGACACGGCAGACATTTTGTGGTCAAATTCTGCTCAATTGTATGTTGTGTAGGCACAGAACAATAAACATTTTGAGATCATTACATTTCTGAGGAACTACACATATGAAAAACGAGTACAGTTGAGTGATTTCGAAGTTTCGTTGATACACATCGTTAATCAAGTCCTTAAGTGTGTCAAATATGAGCCCACCATGCTACTTCACACACAGAACATGTAAAAATACTGTACATGCTGTTCATCATACATCATGTGAAGCATATGGAAAAACAAAAACCTTGGAAAGGAACGATAATCACTTTTATTTGCTACAGTACATCATTTCATGGCAAAACTTAGTTCAGTTTACATATAATGGACTATACACTTTGCACTTCACTGGGACACGATCAACTCTGATAGGAAACATAGTTTTTTTGCAGCTGGATTTACTGTTGCTGACTGAAGTCATGCATGTGCAATGATTGTTTTTTTGTGTATAAGATTGAAGCCTTATGATGGGAGTGTATGTGCAAAAGCAGATCTCAATGTGCTAATTTGCACACCAGATGGTTATCATGAGTAAGAGTTTAGTAATCATAGATCAGGGACGGCACTGTTGATCCACAGCGAAAATTGTAACCGATCAATGTGCCGCATAACAAAATGACATGCTTTACCTTATGAACCAATGGAAAAATGGCAATATTACATTATAGTACATTGTAGGCCTATGAAAAATAATACAGAAAGTTCCAAAAGTATTATGTGAATCAATCTGTTATGCTGAAATATCCTATAACCAGTAGGCCATGGCATATGTATGTACGAACTTCCCAAAGTAGGCCTATACATAAGTCAAGGCCTACTGTACTTCATATCTAGGTTAATCAAGCACTCAGATTTGCAGTGAGGTTAATCCAGTGTTTCATGTTATAGGCCCAGGTAACTTAAATGCAGGCCAAGGGAACTTAAATGCGGACAAAATAGGTCCATGGTTCTGAAATTGGTCCTCGAGCCAAACGCACACAGCCTGCGCACTGCCCAATAAAGTGTAGGCCTTGCCCATGTATTTTAGAATTAATCATGAGAATGTCAGCTGCAAATTTGAAAAAAAAGGACACATTTGAAAAATTATTTTTGTATTCTTCTGTAGATGGTGATTTATTGTCTAGGCCTAGTGAAGTTTTAGAACCAGCCTAGGACTAAAGTACCTAGGGCCTACAGCATTTTCGTCCAAACCATAACAAGTTTGTCCTAACTCCCAAGCCTACAAGAAGCCTAATGAAAGCATAAGTTATCTAGACCTAACGTACGGTACCTTTCAAGTGAACAGGTAGAAGGCATAAAGTAATTTACGTTGTCACGTACAGTAGGCCTACGACCGGAAGAAAAGTTAACTTAAAACAAACAATAACTTAACATTGGGAATAAGTTAGTACTCGTAGAGTTAGCATATTTGGCGTCAAGGTAACTTACTTCCACAGATACTTTTCTTCTGTTGAATCAAGTTTGATAACAAATCTAACTGTGGGATTCGATGTGAATCGACTAGCGACGACTGCAGAACTGGTCTTACATCAATTCACTGTTTGTACTGTATGGGTCGGTGTGGATTCGGTAAAGAATTAGTTTTTCGTGTCATTGATCATATACAATTAAATCCATATACGTTGACATTGATAGTACACGCCGGTGTAAACAGTGGGCTTGCTATAGTCGTTTTTTCTCTAGTTCAATAATGATACCATAATGAGGAATCCACATGTAGGCTAGATTGGGGTTGGGGAGGATCCTAGCTTCCAAGGATTTACATTTTCGTTTCACATCCTCGGATAGAATGCATTATAGTTAGTTTCTCACGACAGCAAAAAGCAACACTGTCCCGGACTTGAGATTGACAGTGAGATGTACTTTCGTAACTTCCATGCATAGGATATTATTTTAGAAATATCAGATGTTAAAATTCTTTTTGTACCCACTTTTACCCACAATATGGTGCCCTACTTAAAAAAAAAATGGCGTCAGAATTTGTTGTGTAGCTCGGATCGACTTGACGCACTAAGGCTATGTCGTTTAAAGTTCTAACAATTAACGTAATGTCTGCTATAACTTTGTCAACACTGGCGTGGGGGTGGGTGGAAGGTGCTTTAAAAAAATTGTCGGTCAGGGGAGGGGTCAAAGGGGGAGGGGAGGAGAACGTGTGGTAAAATATGTAGGGTGCTTATATGAAAAGTGGTGCAATATTTTGCAACTTTTGAACAATATTGTTCACCAGGTTAGCTTTTGATGTTGCTACGAATTACGTATGGAAATCTGATGGCTTTGTCAATTAGGAGGGGATTGGAACAAGTGATCAACTTTTTATTTGTTCGGGCGATATGATTTGCCTTTAGAAATGTAATTTGAGCTTTGTTTTGGAATTACAATGTTTCAATGATTTGGTCACGAATGTGTAATCATATGTTGCCCTCCAATATATGGAACTAGTAATATAAATAATTACAACATAATTGTTAAAATAGCTAACAATTATGTTGTACCTATTTATTTAATTTGGCTGCATACGTGTCGGCATAACCATTTTAGTTATATATGTGGCATGCAGGGACGTCGCTATAGAGGTCTGGTAATCTTGGTAAAAATGACGATAGTTGGAAAATTTGACTCTGCGACAGTCGGAATTTCCGACTGTCGCACTCTAATTTTTCCGACTGTCGCACTCTAATTTTCATATATTCTTGTAA
>JAAAKB020169843.1:0-12076 GCA_010014835.2 Apostichopus leukothele | reverse complement strand
GCCAACTTACTTTTACATATTCTATTACACAGGCTCTCTAGTGGATAAGCAGTTTGCTAACAGTTTTATTTTATTTTAATTTATAAATAGTATGATGATGTAAGTAAAATGTTCTTTGCAACGAGCACTTTTATCTCACAAATATTCATGCATCGGTGGGGCCAAATGGGAATTTGTGGAAAGTTGATTGTAAACACGATACCTCAACAAACACAAGTTGAATCCCAGTCTACTTGGTAGATACATGTCCCATGGTGTGTAGATGTTCCCTTTTGTGTTGTGTTCCCATCTCTTGAATATTAATGAATGGGTGTGGCTAACCATAAAATTCGTAAAATGTCAATATCTCTTCAACCATATGTCTGATTTAATTCATTCAGAGTGGCGTGATGTAACTACACAATAAATACATGTTCTTTCCTTTGTGATTTATTATACTAGATATTATACTAGATATTTCACAATACTCTGAAGACTGTTCTTTCTGGATATTGAAACATTTGGAATAGAAATAATATACTTTAAAATCTTTACCAGTGGATTAAATGGTTGATAATCTACAAGGAAGTGCTACAAATAAGAATTGGAAATGTCTGATCTTTTCTGGTTCTCACTTAATTCTTGAGCAAAATCAACTCAATTATAAATTCTACATTAGTAAGATAGTTATTTTGAATGTTGAGCACATTGTATGGCAAGGAATCACAAGCCAACTGGCTTTCTGGTTATACTATATCACTAAATACACTTTGTCAACATGATAACTGATTCATAGTACCTTCCTTTATATGTTGCAGCATTAGTCAACATATATTCCCTGTTCATTTTGCTGTGCACAAGTTCATGAATATTAACATGGCTTACCACTCTATGAATATGTTTGGGCATCGGAACCATTAAATGTTTTCTTGTTCTGGTTTTTTTTCTTGAAGGATTTAAATCTTTTGAAAAAAAGGAATTGAAGACATAACTTAAAATGAGATATGAATATTTTTTTTCTGCAGCCTCCAGATGTCTTGAGTCTATTGCATGAAAGCCTACAAAATGTATTTGCAGAGATGACAAGAAGTGACAGCGAAAATCTTGCAAACTACTTCATGTTTCCTCTGAAAGATGTAAAGGCCATCGTTAACAGCCCATCACACTCCAAGGACCTGCTAGTGGAACTAGAGAAGAAAGGGATTATACAATCTGCTCTCACTGATGAATTATGTGAGAACCTTGGGGCACTTAATATCTTAACAGGAAGAAGTAAGTATAAGCAATGGATAATTGATGGGTGGTAACTTGTAGGGTTCCAAAAAAGAAAGATTTAAGTGACACTGTACTTAATATGTTAACATCATACTTGTTTGTGCAGTAAAAACCTCAGAAAATCATTATCAGGAAACCTGATGAAGGTGAAAATCATGTTATAAATAGAAACTGATATCACAGAGTAATCATTTTGGAGAGAGCCTGAAATCAGGCCATTTAGTTTAAAATATGTGTTATTGGTTTCATTGTAGGTCATAAGCTTTGCAATAATGGTGTGTATGTGTCTCTATATGTTGATGTCTCATTCGGACAATTGATACCCCATATATCACAAAATGAAAATTGGATGGATCTGAAACTTTGTTTGTCTTTTGAAAAATAAACACATTTTCAGCTCAACTGCCATAATGGCTTCATGAACTGGGGAGTTAACAGGCTATGTATTATGAAATTTTACCAAATTTGGAAAAAATATTGTACCTCCGTGACACAAAACTGCTAATATATATGTATATAGGATATGCTTTTGAGCTGAAGATGAAGAATTTCCAGTAACTTTGTTAAACAATCAAGATCAATTGCTGGATTATACCTTTAAAATATAAACAGGTAATATATTCAGGTACCAGGCCTGATGACAGGGTGGGGCTACAGCCATGGGGCCTGATGTCAATAATTGACCCCAGTATGCATAGGTAGGGATGGATTAAGCTATGGCTTCCTTTCCCCAGAAGAACTCTTCATATATGCTATAAATGTACCATGAATGTATGACGTCGTAAAATAATGGGGCCCAGTGACTTAATTGTCCCAACCTGACCTGGGTCTGGATGTCCCTACTTTCCTTTCATAGGTAAGTACACCAGCTTGGGACAAACTTAATGCAACATGAGACTTGAATCCTGAAACAATTCTAATCATGTTTCTCTTTAGTACTTTGGAAATTAATGCATATTTTACTATTATATTTCTTTGTAGGTGAAGGAAGCAAGTCATCCATTTACAGACCTTCATCAACATATCTTAAGCACGAAGAAGGTGGGTACAATCCTTCTATGGTTTTAAATGAACGTTGGCATAACTCCAACTTTCAATTCCTGTACAACTCATGAGGTGAACAAGATATAGACATTTCTCAACCCTTGTAAATATATGAAGAATGTTATGGAAAAACAATGTTTTTCGTCCAAACAAGCATTCTTCTGACTTGAATCAAAGCTGAATGAGAAGTACACGAGTGGTGGTATGCTGCTTGCTGAAACATTTTACTTTTGTTATTGTTAACATGGCCTGTTTACATAGAAAAGGAATAGTAATTGCATCGTCACATTTGGGAGTTTTTGCAAGATGATTGCTAAGAGTAGTAATTAAAATTCACTGGTGAGCTAAGCTTTTATGAGCATAGTTAGCAGCATGTATATAATCAAATTTTCATATGCCATTTGTCTTGTAATACAGAAATAGTTTACTGCAACATTAAAACCATGAAAGCATAAAGGATGTCAACATGCATGAAAGTCAATGCCTGCACAATAGCAGGAATTCTGCTCCTGCCCTTTTCTTTCTCAATATTAATACTAACCCTAGATATACTGATGTTTGAATGTAAACTATTATTTAAATCCTTCCTTATGGTGCGATGATGATGAGTCCTTACGATAGGACTTGATACCATCATGGCAGAGGTTCTTAAAAGGCATAACTTTTCATTTCCTTGAAATGTGATACATTTTGGCGATTTAATTGTCTATGTTCTCCGCATGTGTTAGTTTATTAATGTGCAAGAAAGTTATTTCTTCAGGGTATAAATCATTTGTATCTTTTGAAGTAAAATAAGCTTACTTGCCATTATGACTTAACAAACTGGGGTGCTAACAGATGCATTCATTAAGTTTCACCAAGTTTAAATTAAAATAAAACTACTAGTAGCATATGCTTTTGCAAAGATGGATAATTTCCAGTAACTTTGTTAACAATGAACATCAATCACTGGAATATTGTTTTAAGTATAAACAGATGATACTTTCAGGTACCAGGCCTGACGACAGGGTGGGTCTGGTGGGGGTACAGATATGGGGTTGTTTGTCTTTTACGGGACCCCAGTATGCATAGGTAGGAATTGATCAAGCCAAGGCTAACTTCCCCAAAATGAACTCTTCATACATGCCATAAATGTACAATGAATGTATGAAGTCTTAAAAGAATGGGTCCTAGTGACTTAATTGTCCCGAGCCTAACCTGGGTCTGGATGTCCCTACTTTCCTTTCAGAGGTATAAAGTACACAAGCTTGGGACAAATTTAATGGAAACAAGACTTGAAGCTTGAAACAAGACTAATTTTGTTTCTATTAACTACTTTGGAAATTAATGCATAATTTACTATTATATTTCCTTGTAGGTGAAGGAAGCAAGTCATCCATTGACAGACCGTCATCAACACTCCTTAAGAGAAAACTGACCGTAGAAGAAAAAGGTGGGTACATACCTTCTATGGTTTCAAATGAAAGTTGGCCTGCACGCCAACTTTCATTTCATTATGTTCTGCACACCTCATGAGGTGTTTTCTAACTGGGCTGTTAAAGATGCATTCATAAAAAAATTTCATCAAGTTTAAAATAAAAAAAACCTGCTAGTAGGGGGGTATGCTTTTGGAAAGATACATAATTTCCAGTTACTTTGTTAAACAATGAAAATCAACCACTGGAATATTGATTAAAATGTAAACAGTTCATGAAAATTCTAATAATGTTTCTCTTTAGTACTTATTAATTAATGCATATTTTACTATTATATTTCTTTGTAGATAAAGGAAGCTATTCATCCATTGACAGCCCTCTATCAGCACTCTTTATGAAAATGCAAATGAGAAAAATGCAAATGAGAAAAATGCAAATGAGAATAATGCAAATAAGAGAAATACAAATGAGAGAAATGCAAATACAAATGCTGGCATTAGAAGAAGAAGAAGAAGAAGAAGAAGAAGAAGGTGGGTACATACCTTCTCTGGTTTAAAATGAAAGTTGGCATACACTCCTACTTTCATTTAACTATGTCAGTATGTACAGCTCATGAGGTGTACAAGATATAGACATTTCTCAACCCTTGTAAATATATGAAGAATATTTATGGAAAAACAATGTTTTTCGTCCAAAAAAGCATTCTTCTGACATGAATCAAAGCTGAATGAGAAGTACCTGACTGGGGGTATTTGCTTCCTGAAACATTACGTATGTTCCTTATTGTTTGTAAGTGGTCGTTTTCGATAGTACTGAGAGAGAAAAGGAGTATATTATTACTTATTATTACTTACCCTAGATATACTGATGGTTGAGTAAAAACTATATTCAAATCCTTCCTTATGTTATGGCGATGTTGAGTCCTTGAAACAGGATGTGATGTCATCATGGCAGAGGTTCTTAAAAAGCATAACTTCTCCTTATAATGGGTTTCTTTTATTTTATTTTTTTGAAATGGGATATATTTCGGCTATTTAATTGTCAATGTTCTCTGCATGTATCAGTTCATCAAGGTGCTGGAAAGTTATTTCCTCAGGGGATAAATCATTAATTTTTGAAGAAAACTAAGCTAAATTGCCATCATAACTTTACTAACTGGGGTGCTAACTTGCGTTCATTAAATTACACCAAGTTTAAAATAAATAAACCTGCTAGTAGGATATTCTTTTGGAAAGATGCATAATTTCCAGTAACTTTGTGAAAAATGAACATCAATCACTGCAATATTGTTTAAAATATAAACAGATGATACTTTCAGCTACCAGACAAGACGACGGGTTGGGTCAGGTGGGGTCACAGACATGGGGCTGATGTCTCTTATGGGACCCAGTATGCATAGGTAGGGATTGATCAAGCCAAGGCTAACTTACCCCAAAAGAAATATTCATATATGCCATTAATGTAGCATGAATGTATGAAGTCTTAAAAGAATGGGTCCTAGTGACTTAATTGTCCCGGGCCTAACCTGTGTCTGGATGTCCCTACTTTCCTTTCAGAGGTAAGTACACAAGCTTGGGACAAATTTAATGGAAACAAGACTTGAAGCTTGAAACAAGTCTAATTTTGTTTCTAATTACTACTTTGGAAATAAATGCATATTTTACTATTATGTTTCTTTGTAGGTGAAGGAAGCAAGTCTTCCATTTACAGACCTTCATCAACTTTCCTTAAGCAAGAAGAAGGTGGGTACATACCTTCTATGGTTTTAAATGAAAGTTGGCATACACTCCAACTTTCATTTCACTAGGTCAGTATGTACACCTCATGAGGTGAACAGGATGTAGACATAACTTAACCCTTGCAAATATATGAAGAATATTTATGGGAAAATGGTAAGATAATGAGTCCTTACAACAGGATCAGATGTCATCATGGCAAAGGTTCTTACAAAGAATAACTTCCCATTGAAATGTTTTTTTTTCCTTGAAGTTTCTGTTATTTAATTGTCAATGTACTCTGCATGTTTTAATTCATGTATGTGCTGGAAAGTTATTTCCTCAGGGGATAAATCATTTGTATGTTTTAAAAAAAATTAAGATTAATTGCCATCAGGACTTAACTAACTGGGCTGCTAAAAGATACATTCATTAAATTTTACCGAGTTAAAAATTAAATAAAACTGCTAGTAGGATATGCTTTTGAAACGATCCATAATTTCAAGTAAATTTTTTAAACAATGAACATCAATCACTGGAAAATTGATTAAGTGTAATCAGATGATACTTTCAGGTACCGGGCCTTATCGCTGGCTATTTCAGAGCAGAAGTAGAATACTGACAGTAGAAGAAGAAGAAGAAGAAGAAGAAGGAGGAGGAGGAGGAGGAGGAGGAGGAGGAGGAGAAGGAGGAGAAGAAGAAGAAGAAGGTGGGTACATACCTTGTATGGTTTAAACTGAAAGTTGGTAACCATGCCAACTTTCATTTTACTATGTCCTGTACAACTTTTGAGGTAAACAAGATATAGACAATTCTCAACCCTTGTAAATATATGAAGAATATTTGGAAAAAACATTGTTTCTTCGTCCAAACAAGCATTCTTCTGACATGAATCAAGCTGTATGAGAAGTACCTGAGTGGTGGTATTCTGCTTGCTGAAACATTACATTTGCTCCTTGCTGTTAAATTGACCATTATTTCATAGTACTGCAAGAGAAAGGAGAATTCATTGTTACGTCAAATTTGGGAGTCTTTGCAGATGATTTCTAAAGGAAGTAATTAAAATTCACAGGGGGCCTAAGCTTTTATTATTATCGTAAGCATTATGTTGATGATCAAATTGTCATATGTCATTTGTCTTGTAATACGAAAATAGTTTACTGCAACATTAAAACCATTTAAGCATGAAAGTTTTTCAACATGCATGAATCAATGCCTGCACAATAATTCCTTTCAGAGGTAAGTACACCAGCTCAGGTCAAACTCAATGCAAAATGAGATTTAAAGCTTGAAACAGTTCTAATAATATTTCTCTTAAGTACTTTGGAAATTAATGCATATTTTACTATTATATTTATTTGTAGGTAAAGGAAGCTATTCATCCATTGACAGCCCTTCATCAGCGCACCTTAAACAAAAAACGACAGTGGAAGAAGAAGGTGGGTACATACCTTTTATTGCTTCAAATGAAAGTTGGCCTGCACGCCAACTTTCATTTCATTATGTTCTGTACAACTCATGAGGTGAACAAGTTTATTGACATTTCTCAACCCTTGTAAATATATGAAATTATTTATGGAGAAACAATGTTTTTTCGTCAAAACAAGCATTCTTTTGACATGAATCAAAGCTGAATGATAATACCTGACTGGGGGTATTCTGCTTGCTAAACATTACTTTTGTACCTTGTTGTAAAAGTTGCCTGTCTTCATAGTACTGAGAGAGAAAAGGAGTATTAACTGTTATGTCAAATTTGAGTGTCTTTGCAGATGATTTCTAAAAGTAGTAATTAAAAATCACAGGTCAGCTTAGCTTTCATGAGCATAGTTAGCAGCATGTTGATGATCAAAATATCATGTCATTTGTCTTGTAATACAAAAACAGTTTACTGCAGGATTAAAACCATGATACATAAAGGTTTTCAACATGCATGAAAGTCAGTGCCTCCACAATGGCAGCAGTCCTGCTCCTACCCTATTCTTTCTCAATTTTATTACTAACCCAAGATATACTGATGGTTGAGTGTTAATTGTTACTTAAATCCTTCCTTATGGTACGATGATGTTAAAATAAAATTAAGCTATATTGTCATCAGGACTTGACTAACTGGGCTGCTTAAAGATACATTCATTTAATTTCACCAAGTTAAAAACTAAATAAAACTGCTAGTAGGATATGATTTTGAAATGATGCATAATTTCCAGTAAAATTGTTAAACAATGAACATCAATCACTGGAATATAGTTTAAAATATAAAAAGATGATACTTCAGGTACTATGTCTGACGACAGGGTGGGTCAGGTGGGGCTACAAACATGGGGCCTGATGTCTTTCATGGGACCCCAGTATGCATGGGATGGATGGATCAAGCCATGGCTTCCTTTTCCCAGAAGAAATCTTCATATATGCCATCAATGTACCATGAATGTATGACATCTTAAAAGAATGGGGCCCAGGGACTTAATTGTCCCGGACCTAACCTGGGTCTGGATGTCCCTACTTTCCTTTTGGAGGTAAGTACACCAGCTCAGGACAAACTCAATGCAAAACAAGACTTGAAGCTTGAAACAAGTCTTATTTTGTTTCTATTTACTACGTTGGAAATTAATTTATATTTTACTATTATATTTCTTTGTAGGTGAAGGAAGCAAGTCATCCTTTTACAGACATTCACCAACTTTCCTTTGGCAAGAAGAAGGTGGGTACACACCTTCTATGGTTTTAAATGAAAGTTGGTATACACTCCAACTTTCATTTCACTAGGTCAGTATATACACCTCATGAGGTGTACAGGATATAGACATATTTCAACCCTTGCAAATATATGAAGAATACAGAAGATCTTCATAAATGCCATAAATGTACCATCACGTCTTAAAAGAATGGGGCTTAATGACTTACATGTCCCGAGCCTGACCTTGGTCTGGATGTACCTACTTTCCTTTCTGAGGTAAGTACAACAGCTTAGGACAAATTCATGAGCAAAGTTACCAGCATGTTGATGATCGAAATGTCATAAGTTATTTGTCTTGTGATACAAAAACAGTTTGGTGAATCCTTACAATAGGATGTGATGTCATCATGGCAGAGGTTCTTAAAATGCATAACTCTCCATTATAATATGTTTCTTCTTTTATTTTAATTTTTTTTATTTCCTTGAAATGTGATACATTTCGAGTATTTAATTGTCTATGTTCTCTGCATGTATTAGTTCATCAAGGTGCAGGTAAGGTTTCCACAGGGGATAAATTATTTGTATGTTTTGAAATACAATAAGGTAAATTGCCATCATGACTTTACTAACTGTGCTGTTACAGATGCATTCATAAAATTTCATAAAATTTAAAATAAAATAAACATAGTAGGATATGCTTTTGAAAAGATACATAATTTCCAATAACTTTGTGACACAATGAACGTCAATAACTGGTATATTGCTTAAAATGTAAACAGATGATACTGTCAGGTACCAATTTAACTATATTTTCCCTCTCAGACTGGAAGCCACCAGACACCATGACAAAAACATCTTCCATATCTGGAAAGGGAGGATTATTACAGATTCCAAACACGGGCATTAAACTGGTTTTTCCACCAAACGCAGTCACAGAGGAACGCAATATCCAAGTAAAAATCATTCCACCAAGTGTTCTAAATGAGCCAGCCACATCCTTTTCAAGTAATTCATCAGTGGTATTGGAGCTTCTGCCGAATGGTTTGCAGTTAAACCATGAAGTTTCATTGACATTACCACATTGTCTAACTTTTATTAATGAGGAAAAAGCTAAAGCCAAGATTTATGTTAGTCACCATGAAGAAGGTAAATCTCACTTTATCTTACATTTTATTGCTTAATTTTTGCTTAATTTAACATCATTGTACTTTGTTTGACTTCAATTGATTTATCACGTACAGTATCTCATTTTACTCCTTACTAACAGCTGCCATCTAACATGTGTGGAATGCAATGTGGAATGGAAAAGTTGATAACATACACTGCAACAGTGAAAGATTATTTTCAACACCACACTGCTTGCCTTCAATAAAAGAAGCTAAACAAATAATATTCATTTAGAAGAAATAACTATCAGTAAACACCCAGAACCTATTACAAATTGTTTACAACAGAACTGTATAGTTAAGGTCGTGTAATAGAACTGCGAAAATTTGGTGGATTGGATTCGGAGATATAAAATGCAGCCAACAAATTAGTTAAGTATGATATTATCTCGTGGTTGAAGACATTGTAGGAGGGGATCACAGTTGGTTTTATATGTTTTTTAGCTACTGTATTCAAGAACAAAGTTGATATTAATGAAAGTGGTCTGAATGTGACCCAATGACTTGGCTGCAACACAGATTAACTAATGATTGTGATTTTTGACTTGATGAAGCAATGCATTGACCACTTTTTTTTTTGTCTGAACCAATAAAATGGCTTGGTTCACCAGCTGTATGGGACAAGCAGAGAGTCTTTGTATGTGGTGTCTTGTGTGATTGGTTTAGGGGAGGCTAGCAAATCTAATCGGTGTTGATGGAACTCTTTCTTGTCACTTTTTTTCTGGACCAATACTTTGCTTACTAGCATTTATGGGTCCTGCAGAGGATTCTTGTGCCTGATTCTGGGAAGGCTTGCAAATCTAGTTGATGGCCTGGTGCAATTTCTAGTAGCCTATAGTAAAAGATTTAACGATCTGAAGTTTAGAATTAAATACAAGAAGAAAAATGTTAAATAGATGTGCAACCTTCACAAGTTAGCTATTACCTAAATATAAAGTGACAATGGGGAATGATGCCAAAACTGAATGGGTTAAAGGACGATTTTATGTTTTTGTTTTTATTGGGGGGGGGCGGGGTACAAAGTTGTAGAATGAAGATTGTGAATTGTAAACATGAAATGATGCAGCCCAATTGTTTTTTTTATTAGATATGCAGACTGCTAGATCGTGATGTTTATTTCAGTGCACTTCCCCATCTAGGCCTAATAAAAAAGCTTTCTCAGACATACACACTCCTCTTAATATTGATAGTCACTTCAGAAGTCCTTCTATCCTGTGTATTGTTTATCGCTGCACAGGTGCGGTTAATGTGACAGGATGTTACCAAAAGAAAAGAACATCATTTTTATTTACATTCACATCTCTGTATAATAATAATATATAGTTACTTAGTAAGCATACTATTCACTGTTTCAGCTAAAAGTAAATTAATTCATAGACAAACACACTGGAAATCAAATTCTGAGCAATGATATCAAATTGACAGCTTGCATAATATTTATGAAATACCATGCAC
Organism: Apostichopus leukothele; assembly: GCA_010014835.2. Classification (NCBI taxonomy): domain Eukaryota; kingdom Metazoa; phylum Echinodermata; class Holothuroidea; order Aspidochirotida; family Stichopodidae; genus Apostichopus; species Apostichopus leukothele. Next base: position 1,353 of record JAAAKB020169843.1, on the reverse strand, counting down.
AAGGTTTATGGACTGGTAGTTTATGGTAAAATGTTAAAATCAACACTCTTAGTGATTTCATTTATCTGATTGAAATTCATTTCTGTAAACTTGACAGGCCAAAGACCCCGTTGGGAAGAGAGACCGCTCAGCCCTTACATCTTTCATCGTTCAAAGTGTACAGTGAGACTTCTTGGCTTTTGCTGGTTGAAGATTGTAATTGATGACAAAGAAGTTGAAGCTAAGAATATTGTGGTATATGCTGCCAAAAAGATACTACAGGATATGGAAACTGCCAGAGTATCAATTGGATATTACGAAGACATTCCTGATCGTGAACCAAAAGTAAATCATTATTAAAGTAGTATACTAGCAAATATATTTTTTACAGAAAGTAATAAAGTTTTTTCTTTAGAAACTCAACTTTTCCTGAATTAACCTATGAATTGATGAGTAAAATTGACATCAATTATTTGTTTTATGATAGCAACATCTAATATGTTATTTCCATTTCAGATACTAAAATTGAATCCAGACTTGAAACTTGAACAGAGCCTACTATTAACATTTTTTAAAGAAGGAAAACAGCCGTTAACTATATCATTTAATGGTACAAATCCACGCAATACTTGGTGTACAGAGCAAGGAAATGAAAAACAGGTAAAGTTTTGAATTTGCATATTTTAGTTGACAATTGGTTAGATATTAACAGAGTACTTTAATTTAGACTTGATAACATGGTTTATTATTAAATGTGAGTATAATGTGGACTCTACAAAAATCTTGAACATGGTTAGCCCTGGCTTGGTTTGTATCCAGCAAAAAAACGACAATTTTCCGGGTATCACATGGGTATCTACGAACTAACCAAAGCTATCTTCCTTATCTTACTCCTCAAGCTCTTTGTGAAAGTTTATTCCTGCTACAGCTGCTTGATAAGCTAAGATTAGGAAGAATAGCTTTGGTTACTTCTTAGATCACGTGATACCTGGAAAATTGCCGTTTTTTTACGGGTATAAACCAAGCAAGCGCTAACCAGGTTGAACTTATAATGACCTGCAGCACTCTAGCTTACATGGTATACTACTATGGTATATACACAATTGTACCAAGTTAAATGCACTTACTGTACAATGACAGCTTGGGTAGGAGATGTGGTGTATCATGTTTACTTACTCTCAAATACTGTGACAGAAATATTTCTTTGACATATTCATCTGCAATGGAAGCATACCACCCAGTTTTTTAGCATTGCATCTGCATGGTTTAACCTCACAAAATGCATTTATTTTATTTTTTCTTTAGGAGATACCTTGGCGATATATAGAATTGTCTGAAGAACGCTTAGTGCCATTTGTACTTCAAAGGAGACGA